>JACJUY010003422.1:47484-73449 GCA_014220935.1 Platorchestia sp. MABIK
CTCATTCTTCTATCACAATGTACTTCTTGTATGTGAAATCTTAATCATCCAGGATATTATTAATTGCCATAGATAGAATGCGTGATCCTAATTATTGTTCATCACTATCGTGGGCTTTTCACTTATTAGCAATTAACTGCCGTTCTACCACATCTGTCCCTAACGTGTTTGTTCCCTAAGAGGGAGAAGCGCCGGCAGTCCCTCAAGCCGGGGTGGGCAACGGGCAGTCTTACGCGAGAGTCTTACGCGAGCAGTCTAACGCGGGGGTTCGTCAAAGGCAGTCAAGGCACGCTCAATAACTTTATTGATGAGAAACGATACAAAATCATTTAAGCCTATTGGTGTCTTCCTCTGCGGTTTGGCGATGGACCCGCTTTGTTTTGAACGATTGTAAAAGTGACAATTGACCATATTAACTGGCGATTCGACTTATTCTAATAAATAGTAAATCCTGATCATAAAAGCAACCAACTTCCTCGTACTTACTTCATCAACCAACGCCAAACTGGATCCCGCAGATAAGTTAAACATATTTACTATGTGTCTAACCAGCTTCTCCCTCAACAGCATTGTGACATGATAGGTGTCAGCATTAATAGGGAACCTTTGTAATCTTTCGTGTCTTTAATTTCCTTTGTAAGTTAGGAAGAGGTGATGATGAGAAGAGATGATGATAAAGAGATGATGATGATAAAATGCACATGAATAATAGCCTTCAGCTCTGACCCCACGCTTACCGAAGAACAAAGATCATCAATTAATTATGGTGACCGTTATTGATAAATATTTACTTTAAATATTATTTGCCCAAATATCGGGCTGGTGGCAGCTAAAAACATACTCTATCATGATTAATAAAGAGTAGAAAAATAAATGAATGTGGCGAATAGAAATGTCACGACAATTAAATTAAGAAAAAGAACATCCATTACGATGACATCAGCGTGCGGAAACTACGAACAAAACAATGATGGCGACTCGATGAAATAATCAACACCGAAGATCAAAACAGTGCTGGTATTTCCGTAATTAGTCTAGTAATATTTTCGAAGTTAAAGATGAACAAGAAAATTAAATTGCCTGTGTTGTGTTTATAGAACGAGCGGACTTTAGATCCAGATTAGTTCAAGTATTTACCGAAATCTCCGAATTAGTGCGTTGACTGATATGTAATAAACTGCAAGTTGCCTTGCACGTATCGGGTCGTGAATAGGACGTTTCATTATGTGTTCGTAAATGGAGATCGTTAAAGCTATGTTAGTTATTTTGACTTCGGAGTATGATAAATTCACGTTTTTCCGTTTATTTTAATTTTTCTTTGCGTCTGGCGAACATAAATAATAGAGTTAGACATTGTTTATTGTTCATTGTAATTTTCATTTTGGTGTAGTGGTTAACTTTCTTTTGTTCTTTGCCAGGTTTAAGTTACCCCTTGTGACCCACACTGCCTAATAAAGAAAACCCAAGCCACGACAATTCTCATCCAGCTATAGGGCCGTTCCGTACCCGAGTGGGGGCCGTAAATTAACCGTAGCCGGTAGACAGATACTTAAAGACCAAGCACACGTCTTATACATCTTGAACTAATGAGAAAAACCTTCTATTCAAATACCCCCAATATTCTTGGAACAGGAAAGAGATGGTTGGTAACTACGGCTCGGAGTTTCCTCAGCGACGTACTGGTGAAGATATGAAGAAAGTAAGATGATGGTGCGGCGAGCATTCAAATGATGCCTGGTGATAATGCAACGGTCACTCGAGACGAACCGTGAGACGAATAGTAGGGCTCTTTTCCACGAGAACATATTTTTCATGCGATGACTGTTCTTTTTTCAGGCATTATAATGGAAGTCTTTGCCCAGACGCATTTTTCCTCGTTGCAATTTATTCCTTGATACGATGTTGGGACGTTGCGCAAACATTTTACAAATAGATGATCTCAACGAATGGATTTTAAGCTTACGGAAGGATATATAATACAGTTATTTTGTAATACCAACAGCACGTTATATTCTTAGTGTTAGCGTATTTTGTAACCATGTTTAGGTTCAGTTATTTTGCATTTGCGGGATAATTTTTGATGAAACACAGCTTGCTTATTCCATCAAATTGAATCCGTACTCTTTCGGCCTAGCTTTTGATCACTGCAGGTTCCAGGATGTTCTAGTTGCTCTACTCCCTCTGACGGTAATGCATTGTTCTGTACGGAAACATGTTAATAGAACAAAATATAATACTGCGAAAAGCGCGTGAAACTATGACGGAGCTGAAGTGGGGGATTATTTCTTGTACGAACGTGCGCAGTCTGAGATATTCATTAAACATTGAAATGCAATAAAGAAGTATAACAAGTAATGTGAAACAAACAATTTGATAATCAACTAAGGGGATTTAGACATGTATGCGGGAGAATACGCGGCTCACTCGAGATTGAATATGTGACTCACTTGACCAGTGCACGGAACACGTTGAATATCGAGGGAAATGCGCACAAGCTGGCCAATTGGAGACTGTGAAATGCTCCGGAGAAGGATCGCGCGCAGTTGAGAAAGGGAATCGGCAGCGGCATATATATAAACGCATCGTACGTAAGAGGAGGCCCACAAGACATAGTTGGTGTAGGACGTCACAATGATAGACGAAATGTAAACTAGAATTTGAATTCATCGAAATGGGAGGTAGGTAATGAACTGATGTGGTGTGAAAAATTAATTCAGAGAGTGAGTATATCGGGATATTTTGTGCATTTTAAACAGTGGATGAAAATGCAAATATCACTTTGTGCGGCAAAGCCGGTTAGATTTCGGGACGTCATCTTGAATCAGTTCAACTTCAGGAATTTCGTTCAAACGTTTAAGCACTTACCAACAATTATTAGGATTTTTATATTTTATTTTGTTATACGAGCGGAAACGAGTTACCGTTTTGCAGTCGCGATCCAAATTGAAGGTGAATCTCGTATCAACGCACTGTGAATTAGCAGGGGATTAAATCATGTCAATTTGTTTAGTATTATTAATCAACCGTTAAATTACTGGGGATGAGAGCTTAATGGAAATATAAATTAAAAGCAGTTTGTTGTTTTCAGATAGGCGGGATTGTTCTTCGCTTGCTCGGTCACTCACAGGTTCGCCGTTGCTCGAGGAAGTTACCAATCGGGGCCTAGCATCATGATCAACTTGCACTGATAAATGCAGAGCAGATGGTAGAGAGTGACAAGTATGGCGGAGATACAACAATGGCGAAGCAAGATGATGGACGGTCTACGGAGATCACCTGTAGACCAAAGGAAGAGGTCGAAAGCTCATCGACAAGAAAAGAGTTCGGCAAGTTTAAACGATCAACTATAAGAAATGCAATGGTCAAATCAGGCCAGAAAAGTGGCAGTGTCTGTGTTGAGTTACGAACAAGTAGCTAATCTTAAAGCTTTCATTTAGTACGGTGGCCTGCAGCATGTATGAAAAGAAAGGGCTGGCAAGAAAAAGGCGGCAGACAGTGTAAGGCTCCGGAAGGAGCAGTGTGTGTAAAGTGTAATGTGTTCTATTTTAGTTTGTGCTTCGCCAATATAAAGTATCGCTTTCCATGATTGTGTCATGCTTAATCGATTGCGTTGTACTATTTCTGAACGCCATTCAAATTTTGATACTCTTTTTATGCTCGCGTGTGTCTTTCACTTCAAATAAATTTGATGATCGTATTTTTGTTGTTATTTCCTGTGTTGAGCATAGGGTTTGCAATCCGGAAACAAAATGAGAATCCCTGTATTACAGGAAGATAATCCCGGGAATTCCCGTGATCCCGGGATTTCGTAATATTCTTACATTTATGCTATTGTAATTTGTTGCCCATTACAGTATTTGACGATTTAGGGAGCGAAAAAACATTTTTTGAGAAAGACTTTCTTATGAATTTACTTTTCGTAACTGTATTTATTGACATGCCATCAGCTGCTACAAGCTTGGTCACTTGTTCCGCCGGAGTACTTTGATGCCCCTTTACGAAACTTGTTATTTTTATTTGTTTAGGTTTAGTGATTTCACTACTGCTCTCCCTTGAATGAGGGCGCTTCGTTCCAAAACAAATTCTGTCTTCTGAGCTACTAGTTGACGGAACTGGGTCTACAGTTTCAGCTTTCACTATGTTGTGTTTACTTTTTAGGTGACGTAACAAACCACTGGTAGACCAGCCTTTGCAAAGCAAACTCTTCCCGCACTTTATACACTTGACACTTTCTCCAGTTGCATCTTTAACATAGTATCGCCACACAAAGGCTTTAGTTACTACAACATCGGCCGTTGCCAACGTATCAATTAGTCTATTCTTTATTACCTACAAAACCAAACCTCAAAATATATTCTAATGAAATATTTGAACTATATTATGAGATAGTGTAGATTACACTGTGTAGTGAGGTAAATTGCAATAATATTAAAACACGAAAGTGCTATCTTGAGCTCTCTATTTAATTAATTATATCAAACAGCGTGATTTTAAGTTGTTTTCTCATTTTCATCTTCAGATATAAATATTTATACTATTTAGAATCCAGGGAATTCCCGAACCGGGAAATTTTAGCCCCAAATCATCCGGGATCCCGGGATGCAAACCCTAGTTGAGCCTAATGCAGAGTTGGAAAACATAGAACGCTCAATGTTTCTATTGTCTCATCTGTCTTGTATCTCCTTTTGCTGTTTACCTTTCATCTTTTTTTTCTGTTTCCTCTTTTACTGTCTAGGCGTTTAAACTCTTCTATACAACGATATTCAAAGCGTAAGCCGAGAACGTCTCGTGACAGTTCACATTCCGCTTGTAGCACCGCGAAGGTAAGAACATTGGAGATGTACAGTACAGTGTGAAGGGGCCCTTTGGTGGTCAGCTCGCCTGCAGTGTATTATCTCGTCAACTCTGTGTTCAAATGCGTGCTACAATTTCCTCCTGTTCCCCACTTCCAGCCCTGTAATCTTTCGATATCACGTCTACATTTTACCTTTGTTTGTTAAAATGTTCAGGACTCTTATGCCTTGGTTCGAAAAATTATTTATATAACGCTGTATACAGCAGCTAGCTGGTTATTTGAAAAAACTGCCATGTCCTTGCGATGTAATCATTCTCTTGGAATTTATGTATTTATATCCTACCAAATTTCTCTTCTGTTCCTACATTATATTACACTTTTTCCTTGTTAAGCGGGTTTCGCCTGACCAGTCATTAGTTTCTTTGGTGGCTGTTGTGAAACGCTAGAGATGAAGTGCTTTATTTACCATCTAAGCGACTGCGCACAAATCTATTTGCAGTCATGAGTTTGATTTGCCAGCGCTCGAGCCCCTATACCTCATAACTGTTCAAACTTCACGAATGACGAATGAACGACACCTGCAATGTACCCACATCCTTGCACTTCCAGTCCTCTTTACCGACTATGTTCTACTATATAAGTGAAGGGGAATTCCTAATATCGTACTGTGAATTTTTAAGTTTCGAGGTGAATTTCCTAATTTCGTAACCTGAATTTTTTGATGTGACAAAGGCATAATGAACAACTTTGAGAATTCTTCCTTTTGTTTGCTGAACTGCGACTGATTATTGTAGAAAATGATAGTTGTTGACGATCTCGTGCTATATATGGTCGATATAACAACATCGGCTGTGTAGGTTCCCCTTATATAATTCTCTTACTCTAATAATAAAAATAAAGATTTTATCCTTGCTGAAATTGTAAGAAAATGAGTTTGTAAAATATTTCCTTGATTTCAATTTGCCAATCAAACGGCTCCGGCTAACGCGTGGGCCTAACAAGCTCGGCTACGCCTTTATTTTCTGCCGTACAGAGTCGCAAATTCTTTAATTCAACGATACATACGCTTACAATTAGGAACTAAGTTTTCATTGGGGGATATGTCACTATAATTTATCACATTGGGAAAATCCATTAGGAAAAATTGTCATGTAACATCAGTCGTTGATGACATTAAAAAATAACCACAAGTAAAATTATGAATTTACACCACTGCAAATAGAGATCTACGAGGACAGAGGCAGGGTGTTATGCAGCCACCAGGTGATAGCGAAACACATAGCCGAACGACTCAGGTGTACCCAGCGCGCTGACACTAAAATGCCTGCCGGCGCAAAAATGACTGGGTGGCCTCACAAATACGCAACCAGCGGCGAGATAGTACCAGGCAAAAAGTAATTTTCCTCAGGAAGTTTGCAGTACAGTTCCGTGAACTGCCGTAGCTACAAGCAGAGCTACAAAAATTGCTTTTTGAACTACGCAGGGCATTAGAGCGGAGTTCAACTGTTATACTCTTCAGTGTAACTGTCTATGGTCTACGACAAAGAAAAAAGGAAACAACGTTAGGAACTTGAGATGATTGGCCAGCATTGCTATCCATTAAACGTTCTAAAAGATCTTTATAAGTCTGAGTCTGCGAGAATATCATCACATACCTTCTAGAAAGATCGTCTCGACAGGACGGGCATCGAACATCGTTACGACGCGGAGGTAACGCCAACAGAAAATTGCCAGGAACATCAACGTACGATTACATGTTATATATTTTTTGATGTTCTGTATTCTAAATGGGGATTTTAGTATAACTATATTTATAGAATTAATTATCCATGTATGTATTTGAACTGTTTAGGAAGTAGCTCCTGTTTATATCCTAGAACGTCAATATCAGAAATACTAATTAGCATCTCAGGGAGGAGCGTCGACCGACGCGGTTTCTTTCGATAGAGTGAGTGGAGGGGAAGCGTTCAGTGTGAAAGGACGAACGAGAGAGGGCATTTTCGTGCGCTACAGCCTCGCGGCTATTTGCGCTTAACTGCAAAGTAAATCACAGCGCTTAATTGCAATGTAAACCAAATTACTATAACTACCGAATTGAGTTCTACAAGTCAGTTGTTTCTGTAGCCGTGGCAGTGCTAATTAACATTCAGTACCAACTGAATGCCCAGTTCCTTTCAAGATGGCGGTGCAGACATCGGTGATTCGCATAACAACGGAATCGCCCTCCAAGATGAGTGTTACCTCGTAAACCTATCTATGCTCCTCATTCAAACTTCTAAGCATGTAGGATGCGTATTTTGTCATGAAATTGTAACCTTCATAAAATTTCCCTTTGCATTTAGAGATGCCTTTTTATTTACCCTTTTGTAGTGAGATGAGTAAGGAGAGAATAGGAAACGATCGTTCGTGAGAAATGAATGTTAAAGCTTTGAAAATAATTACCGCAAAACACGTTACCGAAGAAGCTGAAAACATATTTTTTGAATATAATTTTAATTATATAGTAAACATTCGCTTTAAGGGGGGTGGCAGCTCCAATTACACTTTATCATGATTAATATAAGGTAGAAAATGTAATAAATGTGACGAATAGTGATGTCACGACGATGAAAAGATACGGAAAAATCATGCACCTGCGAATAATCTAACACGCGAATTATTACAATGGAGGCAGAGGTGAAAATCCATTACAATGATGTGACATCGGCGGGAGAAGGAACGCCAATCCATTACAATAGTGGCAGCGGTGGGATATGAGTTTTGCTTTAATGTAAATGTTATTGTCGAATCTCAAACCGAATCCACACCTCCGATAAAAAAAATTAAATTGTAAATTTAATGTTCGAACGATCAAAACCAATTTCTCTAACTTACTCATCTCGTCCCCCTCTTTCAAACGAATACTCATTTGCAGGATGTCATCAATCAAATCGATAAATTAATGTTACATTAATGTTCTGAATTAATGTTACCGACAGCTCTACTCCAACGAGAGTCAACATGATTTTGAGACATTTGTCTACCTACTAGAATTATTATTACGTTAAGGCCTTCAAAATTTAATTTGGGTTCCTCGAACTAATTTCATATCTTGACGTATAATTTCATCGTAATATTAGTGAAACGCAAAGGTTATAATGCATGAAAATCTTCTAATGGATTTATCATTGCTCTAATAATTAGGGACCTGCGAGAAACATCATGTGAATGTGTTCATCATTGATATCAATTAATAATACACAAATACCGGGGAGACACAACAACCCATCTGAATAAAAAATTGAATTTAAAACTCATAATTTCAAAACGTTATTATGGTTAAGATTTATTTCAAACGAATGTATTCATTTTTGGAGATCTTATGTTAATTCGTACATGCATACATATTCTACAAATGCCGAATTTAATTTTAGACTTCATTACGCCGAGTTGATCGAATTTAAATACAATGTAAAATTTTTGATTTATGATTTTATGTGGGGAATGTTCATTTCATGTCCGTATATTTCGATAATTTCATAAATATGTTTGTACTCGCTAGGATGTATCAATTTTTAGTTAAGTATTAGAACTTTGCGATTTGTACTTAATCATTTGGACCTTATGTTCATTTCATAATTTGCTAATGGATAACGTAAAATTCAAAACGCTTAGGATGCTCAAGTACTTTTGTAAATACTTAGAAGTTTTGAAAAAAGAGAGCTATGACTAGATATGGTTTGAGGGAATACTCGGGAAAAATTGAAGAATGAAATAAGATCAAGTATTTAATTGGATTGACCTTCCAGGCGTGGTGGACGACTTCTATTGAATCCGACCGTGGGCACGCGATGCCTTCCCCACACCAAGCTCACCACAGTGGGCGACTTCCCCGGCACACATCACCATCGGTGTGCTTGAGCGTCTCACCACCACGGATTCAACCTCGCACTCACACCCACACGCCCGCAACCTCTACTCTATACCCTCTCCCCTCTCCCCCAGTTCCTGACGCGAGACCCTCGGCGACAGGCTTCCAAGCTAGTGCGCGATCATAGAAAACGACACGGGAAAGAAAATTTTCTATCAGCAGGGTAAGTTGACAACCGCAGCAAATTTTCTACGGAGGTCCAGTGAACAGAAAACGACTGGCCTTTTGAAATTTAAAGGACAACAGGTCAACGTGGAGGTTTCGGCTACTACTTCGGATTTCGACGGTTCTTGCGACGACGAGCGGCGACTGCTTCGGATGGTATCGACGACGATGAAAGGAATACAATGGAGGCCCTGATGGAAAATCAACTTATTCAAATCGCACGAAAATCTCAGCATAAATGGCAGCGTTATCTATAACACTCTCCATGAAAGAAGACGAACTCCACGAGATAGTAGTCCACTTCAAATGCTGCCGCCGGAGTTTTTAAACTCGAAGAAAATATAAACTTCTGCATGTGCAGGAGAAGATTAAAGCAGCCCTGGACTTCATGCGTCGTGGGTGATTTATGAAAGTCTACACTTCCGAGAGTCTTAACTCTCAGGATTACCGCGGTAATCACTACGACGGAGGGGGAAGCCGGTATCATACTCAGGACAGCGTTTTGCCGAAAAACTACTGGGATGAGACCTATACGTGACGACCCTGAATCAGAGTTCGACAGAAGAACAAACTCCGAGCGTTCGCTACCTTGCTCCTTCCACTACCCGCGCATTTTTTAACGCGTCGACTGCACGAGCTGGACACATTGAAGATAAATCAGGTCAAGGTGGAACTTGACTCAGTTCCATTGGGCCGCGGAGAGTTGTTATACTCTTCAGTATAACTGTCTATGGTCTACGACCAAAGAAAAAAAGGAAACAACGCCAAGAACTGGAGGAGATGACTGGTCAGCATTGCAATCCATTAAACGTTCTAAAAGATCTTTATAAGTCTGAGTCTGCGAGAATATCATCACATTCCTCCTAGAAAGATCGCCTCGACAGGACGTGCATCGAACATAGTTACGACGCGGAGGGAACGCCCAAAGAAAATTGCCAGGAACATCAACGTACGATTACATGTTAAATATTTCTTGATGTTCTGTATTCTAAATGGGGATTTTGGTATAACTATATTTATAGAATTAATTATCCATGTATTTGAACAGTTTAGGAAGTAGCTCCTGTTTATATCCTAGAACGTCAATATCAGAAATACTAATTAGCATCTCAGGGAGGAGCACCGACCGACGCGGTTCCTTTCGATAGAGGGAGTGGAGGGGAAGCGTTCAGTGTGAAAGGACGAACGAGAGAGGGCATTTTCGTGCGCTACAGCCTCGCGGCTGTTTGCGCTTAACTGCAAGGTAAATCACAGCGCTTAATTGCAATGTAAACCAAATTACTTTAACTACTGAATTGAGTTCTACAAGTCAGTTGTTTCTGTAGCCGTGGCAGTGCTAATTAACATTCAGTACCAACTGAATGCCCAGCTCCTTTCAAGATGGCGGTGCAGACATCGGTGATTCGCATAACAACGGAATCGCCCGCCAAGATGAGTGTTACCTCGTAAACCTATCTATACTCCTCATTCAAACTTCTAAGTATGTAGGATGCGTATTTTGTCATGAAATTGGTAACCTTCATATAATTTCCCTTTCCATTTAAAGTTGCCTTTTTATTTACCCTTTTGTAGTGAGATGAGTAAAGAGAGAATAGGAGACGATCGTTCGTGAGAAATGAATGTTAAAGCTTTGAAAATAATTACCGCAAAACACGTTACCGAAGAAACTGAAAGCATATTGTTTGAATATAATATTAATTATTTATAAATATTCCCTTTAAGGGCGGTGGCAGTTCCAATTATACTTTATCATGATTAATAAAAGGTAGGAAATATAATAAATGTGACGAATAGTGATGTCACGACGATGAAACGATACGGAAAGATCATGCACCAGCGAATAATATAACACGCGAATTATTACAATGGAGGCGGAGGTGAAAATCCATTACAATGATGTGACATCGGCGGGAGAAGAAACGCAAATCCATTACACAACCCACGAGACGCAATAGTGTAGGTGCTCAAAGAATAACTTTTTGCTGTGAAGAAGTACGTGAATTTTTGAAAAATCTAGGAGAGTAGAATATTAAGAGCAAATTGCAGCAGTTAAAGCAAAATTTTAATTATATTTTTCAGCAGTGTTTTTGCTTTTCAATTACGTATTTGCCAGTAGCATTTAAGCCTCAGTTATATTCCATGTTCATTTTTACGAGCAAGTATAATTCAGGTATGCAGTTACTTCTATTCTAATTCTAATCATGATAATCTATGATTTCCAAGTGTTTGTAGTTTTTTGTTGTAAAATAGCTGAGGTTACATTCTTCAATTAAGAAGTGATCTCCAAGTCAAACGTGGTGCGAATTTTAGCTACCGTAGAGCAAATTAATAAATTAGCCCGAGTATAAAAAAAAATGTGACCATTGTACTACAGTGCAAGCTTTAAAAATATGTGTCGCTATTAATACGAGGGGTGTTCAAGAAGCATCGAACCTTATTTTCTGCCACGTAAGCTAATGAGCCATGGGAGACTTTTTTCAGTGTAGGTGTAGAAGGAACATTTATGCGCAGTCGTGAATGTTTATCCAACCGGAAAAAAGCATCAATCACTGGCAGTCGGCCAACTAGTGAATATGTGTAGTGTCGTCGGATTTTAGTGTCTGTAAAGTGAAAAAAATACCTGAGCAGCAATTTCGCATCAAATTTTGTCAAAAAACTTGGCGATACCGAAGCGAAAACCATCCGCATGATTCAACGGGCTTTCAGAGACGACCATGAGCACCTAATACATAAAAGAGAGGTGCAACTACTTCAAATATGGCCACAGAACAGTGGACAGTGATGCACGTTCTGGTAGGCCTTCAATTAGTCGGAATGATTCCATCAGTGAGCAGTAGACTGTTGTCTTTTTGAAACTGACGAGGAAGGAGCACTTCGTCGCCTTCGTGATACTGTGCGACGTAAAGCACCAGATCTTAGGGCAGCGAAAAGTTGGAAGCTCAATCATCATCATACGCCCGCCCATTCTGCGCGTTTGAACCAGACTTTCATCGCCAAATACTCCATACCTATGGTTAATCAGGCTCCCCACTCACATGACATGGTTCCCTATGACTTGGTTATTCCTAAGCTAAAAATGTCGTTGAAAAGACTCGATTTGAGTCAAGAGAAGACATCGTGCAGAATGCGACGGCACGGTTGCTCACCATTCCAAAACTGCGTTCCCGAAGTGTTTCCAACAATGGCTGGAACGCTTATAAAAGAGGGTGCATCACCTAGGAGACTACTATGAAGGAGATTAATGCTTTGGATTTTCAGTTCTATAATTAAGTTTTTGCCGACTAAAGGTTCGATACTTTTTGAACACACCTCGTATTCCTAAATGTGTAAGCTGCCGAGACCAATTCCCTAACTGATGGATCACTTATTTTCATTTAGCCGAGCAGCTTAACTTCATCACTTGAATAGATTTTCTATTTACTGTTGCAGAAAAATTGATGAAAAAGTACTTGTTATTAGCGTCCATGTTTAGGTGGGTGGAGATACTTCAAATCTTCAAGCATTAAACAACGAAAAGGTCAACTACGATAAGCGTTATTACGGCAAAGCACCATAACGCCGTCCGCAAGCGAGAGGCTGGTGTGATGAAAATCAGTACGACGCACGATTTGGAATCACACTGGTCTCTGCACCACTTACTCTTGAGATTGACACTTACAGTAAAGCAGCATCACTGCACTCAAACTACGTGCATTATTATAGTGATTATGTGGACTCTAATCGTTTGCCATCAAGATTACCTAAGCAGAACATGTTGAAATTAGAAATTAAAAGTAATGCGAGACAATATTCGTGATGTAATCGAAGAAAAGAACATCAGCCGTCGAAATTGAGAATTTAGAGCTTTACAAATTCAGATTTTTAATGACATTGCAAATTCATCATCACGAACATCGTATATCCCGATGAATTAAAACTATGCTTTGACCGAGAGAGAAGGAAGGAGTTTATATTACCTGAAACTGTGTGCGTTAAGGAATATCATTCACGTCGTCTCTTTCCGCGAGCCGGCAAAGTATTGCGCCGAGTCAGTTTTATTCAACAACTCCGATATGTCACGCAGAGAATGTATTATAAAACAAAGATTTATCTTATACCGTACAGCTCTGCATCTGCCATGTTATATTTTTTGGCTGGCTTTCAATGTTGGTATAGCCTGCACCTTTACCGGACAATAATTTTCCCACAGTATTTATTTTCCCACAGTCCCACAGTTCTTCGCTTGCTCCATATGCTGTATTTTTATGCGCCTTTTGATGGACCAAAATTTTTTATTTATTGGTATAATGTCGTTATTTCCCCATATCAGTTCTTCTTATTACTTTGTCGAATTATCGTCCTTTGTGTTTCCATTCCCTTTTTCCCCTTTGTTTTTCCGGTTCTTTACTGGAGGATTGAATTCTTCCTCGTGACTGGCTTTTCTAAATCTTTACAAGAGAGATTTAAGTCCATGACATCAGATATGATTATAGGAAACTGAATTTTTCATGTACTCATTGAGCGAAAAAATATCTCCGTATGTCTCCTTATATTTACCAAAGCCTGGTCAGCCCCGTTCCAAGGGAAATCAATGAAATACTGTACCTAACTTAATTTGGCTCCTTCGATTCATCACAAAAGGCTCAAAATCTTCGATCACTCCTGTGGTGTCTCTATTTCCGCGAGCAAGCGTGGAAATATTGCAGCCCATACTTAACTCGGGCGACCATTCGCACGCCTGATGGTGCACTGCGGTGACGGTTCGGGTAATTTACAAGGCACTCATCGTTTAGTTGCAGGGACGAGTGGTCGCGAGTCCCACCAAGGCACCTCATGTGCTTTTATTCTGAAAACCTCTTACACTCAAAACGCGGACCTTTCATGTGAACTTTTATTTTCAAGAACCAAGTTAAGTAGATAGAGTTTAATTGTGATGTGTATTGGATGTGTGGGACGGAGAACCTTCGATTTTGGGAAGTCAAACACTAACTAAAATTTCAATAAAAAGCAAGCAGTTGCGTTGTCGTGATGGCACAGTCAATTTTGGTCTACCCACAGTTTTGGATTAAATTCAATTAAAAATTGTTGGCAGCTTTCCTAGAACATGCATAGACTTGTTCACAAATAATAAGTTGTTAGCTATGATCATCGTGAATGGATTAATTTTTTATTAATTTGATCCGTTTTGCTCAGGAATGGCCATCCTGATCGATGATCAGCTTCAAGTGAAGTTCATCTGGCCCTGGAACGAACGCCCTACACAAAACCTCATTTAATGAACGTTTAAGCTTTACGAACTTTTGCAATAGTTTCAGTGGGTGACTTTCTAAGTCTGATATAATACATCGTTTGTTCTAATTTATTAGGCATCAAAAAATTTGTAAATAAGCGATTACGCACGATTTCAAGGCGAAATTAGTAGAAGGAACACAACCTCATAATGTTATGAAACTCGGCACACTGACACATGAGTTCGAACGCAAATGAACACTGCCTTGCCAGCTTTTACCGTCACGTCCAACAGCCGTCACGAATGCAGGACGGGAATTTTCTGACACCAATCATCTGTATAAAATTACTAAGATTAAAACACCCTTTTTCTTTACTTCGTAAAAATGAAAAAACTTTTTCCACTGATCTAATTCAATTCACATTATGTGAATAAAACTGCAAATCATTCATAATATTTTCAAGCACATGCATTTAGTAAATACACTTTCCGTTTTCGCTGTCATCTTTATCTTTTGAATTATATGATGATCTACCACAAATTGAAGATGTCTCTTTCTTGCCCAGTTGATCCCATGGGATCCGCTGGTTCATGAGCGCGAGGGCGTCATTGCGTAGCATCCTGTTAACGACATTGTCCTGTAGAAGATGGCGGACATCGGAGAAGGGTCACAAGAACTATATGAGCTTCCGACAATGCATTAGGTTTCCAAGTAAGTGCTTACGAGTGCACTCACTGTGAGTTTCTGAAAAGAGCTGCTAAATAAATATTAATTTTCGTCATTATTTTCTCGCAGAACATTTTTGGTAAAACTAAAATTTTTACTGAGGCAAAATTGAGAACCTACAGCGGCTAAAAGTGAATTTTTAATGAAAAACGATTTGCTCAATGTCGGGTTCTATCCCATAACAATTTCAGATTACGATTGCTGCGCGTCAGAAACTAGTGAATTATGAGTTAATGATTGCATTCATGCTTCCTAAAGTATGAAAACTAGGTAGCAATTTTTTTGTTTGGAATTTATTTTTTCAGGTTGTCTGCTTTCAAAACGTAGAACTGAAAGTGTCAGTTGACATTTAAATGATCATAAATGTTACTGGTTTACGCTACTGTTACCGTTTCAAAAAACTTGACCATTATACTACAGTAGCTTTAGGAAAAGACATACCATTTCTCATCGAAGTTATGTATTATATTACAAATATATTATTACATTTTCTGACAGCGAGGTGCAGCACTTCAAATGCTCCCATACACAGAAACGTTTTATATACGTACTCCATTGCCATGGTAAGAAATTTTTTCCATGCGACACCGCGAGGAAATTTTGAACTTTCTTCTCCTACTGAATAGAGTTTTTTTCTTAGTTAGTCATAGGACGTAGTTTGATCGTTTCAAACTCATTGCAAAAGTAAATGTCCATTTTCACCTCAGTATTTTACCAAAAATATACCAATTAACTATGTTTTCAGCTCCTTTTTACTGCTCAATATAGAAAAAATAGAATTAACCAATATTTTCGAAATTTGATAATCCACAGCCACTAAACTTCTCTGGACAGCAACAAATGAACTTTTTTGACACCTGACAATAAGTTTTGTGTAAAATGGGAGCGCAGGAGCACACTTTGTGCATGATAAAAACAGCCAAATTTTGGCGTTGCTGGGATACGTGAACGAAATGCTTTCCCATCAACTGAGACTTACCAATGATTGCCCTAGCTGGCAGTAGAAACGGCCAGTTACGGTGTAGGTGAGTAGCTTGTTTTAAGGACACCGAACACCTTTTTTAATGGCCAAATGTTTAAAAATAATTGATTTGCTTTAAATGAAACCTATACATGTGCTGAACATCCATAATAAATTTTACACGCGTGCACGCAATAGAACGCTCACTATGGGGGGGGGGGACTGGGGAACTGTTTTTGCTGTAAAAATTGCTTTTTAGGAAAACTTTTTACGTATTGAATAACAAATCCTTTAAAACTTTTTCAATCATAAACACAGAACAACAACAATTGTTTACAAATTAACAAAGTGTTTTATTGCACAAATGTCATTTTGCTCTTTCGCCTGTGTGAAAACCTAAAACTTTCCTCGGGCGAAATGTTACACCTTCTACAATTTTTATTGTAGACAGTCGAGATTGTGTGTTTTTTTTTTAAAAATAGTAGGGCCACAGCCCCGAGATAGGAATTTGAGATTTTACAATTAGGTAAAAAACAGGAGGCCGTGAAAGTGAAAAAAATCGAGATTTTACTCAATTTTTCAAAATTGGCTTTTTCATTCAAAATATCTCCGAAACCAAAATGAATTTCAAAGATTTCTACCTCGTGGCTGTGGTCCAAGTATTTTTTTTCAAATGACACTTGTTTAATGTCTTTAGGTTGAAATTGGTAGTAGGAGTAGGGTTTGCCGTACCTCACCTATAATCCGTCTTCTTTGCCGTAACTCATTTTCTATGAAACAAATTAAAAATTTTCCACAAGGTGACTCCTATTCTTTTTCATACGTTTTATCAGTCTGTCAAAATTGATAAGCATTGGCACACAAAAAAAGTGCAAAAAGTGTACGGTCCCTTAAAGCAATCGCGAGATGTTTTCTAGCCCTGTCACATCTGCACACTGACCAGGGTTTGCCAAATTGACACTTTCAGTGCCCAGAAATCCCAACTCGACCAAATGTAATTTTAAACACCAGTTTGGAGAATATTGGAATAAAAAAGCCAATCGCGCAACCCTGACTTGTCTATCTTCGGTCGGATCTTACATGCAATCTCTTCGCTTACACTCGTAAAAGGAGAAAACTGTGTTTGCTTCTTCCTTTTGGTGGGAGGGCGTCTTCCCATCACTATTCAGTCATCTAATACAGCACTCCCCGTGTGTATGACTACGAATAGGTGTGAAGAACACTATATCGAAGACTGTTATTTTGTATTCCATTCCTTAACACTGCCACCATTGTTTAGGGTTTATAAGTATTTCTTACCTTTCCATGTTGTGCTATGTTTTCTCAAATCTTTTGAAACGTGCTCACAAAATTAAAAAAAAATCTTGAGGATAAAGTTATTTCTATAATCGCTGAAACAAGGAATAAAATTTCAAAATCTTAAGGGGCACAGCCCTGCGATTTTTAATTTTTGATATGATTGTTCTGAAATTTGGCGCCTATATGTAATTTTTAAAAAACATATTTTACTCATGTTTTTTTCGATACGGCCTTAGTTTTTTTGAGAAAATTCGAAACACTACATAGTTTTTACGTCTTATATCTGAAATTCAAAAAATAAAAGTCAATGAATTTTCATGCTAGAACAAAACCAAAGACAGTTTTAGAATCCTTGAAATATTTGCTAACTAAAATATACATAAATATTTGCTTTGAATTATGATAAAAAAATAGAACATACAAACATGGAAATCCGGCTTCATAACTTTGTTAGAAATAGTTCAAGGATTCCAAAACTGTCTTCTTTTTTTCTAGCATGAAAACTCATTGACTTCTATTAATTTTTACGTTATATATTCGTTTTATACGAAAAAGGCACAAAACAAATTATGTCGTCAGAAACTTAAAAACGAAGAAAATTCCGAGAAAATTTATCATCTTTACTAGAGGGGCTTTCACACGATCAGTTTTTCTGTCAGTCACACTCACAGTCACAGCTCTTCAACACCATATTAGGGCATGCGTACTCTCTTCGCTCTCTATTCGGCACTCATTGACGGCTTGGCTTGACTTTCGCATTGCTCCAGTGCTTCCACTCCTAGGGTAATTACCCTAGTTTAGGGTAATCAGACCCCTCCTAGGGTTCAGTCAAGGGTATAGGAAAAAAATGCAAAATCTAGGGTAATATCTATATATCAGATCTAGTTTATAAAAATCATGAAAAAACATGGAAGATTGTCAAAAACTACGGTTGAATAACCCAAAAAGAAATAATTGAGCATAAGCCATTTAATTCAAAGATAGAACGTATCAACATTTGTTTTGTGAATATAGCACAAGTTAACGTGTTCCATAACGGTACTGAACAATTTGCGGTTCTTTTCGCAATGTGCGGCATTCAGTTTCATTACAAGCTTGTGTACTACAATTGCTGGAGCAGTGCAATGCACTCACACTTCACTTTGTTGAGTTGTCGTTAAACAACAAGCTAACCCGCACTTATTTGGAGTTCTTAAATTACAACTTTGGGAAATTGAACGCAACTAATAACTTGTTTCAGTTTGATTCTCCGAATATCCCCAATCTGAGAACAGAAGTGTATAACCTAATTAGGAGCTTTTGTTCAGATTTTTTGCTTGTGGCTTTGGAGAAGAATGCGACCATTTCTTTGCTGAATCCATCCCATCCAACACTCACTAATGATTTTGTGCCAGTAGGTAAGTCTCGAAAGGTCGCCGATTCAGAATCGTCGGTTATTCTAAACTAATTTTCAATATTCACCCTCAGTAGCGATCTAAAAACCCAACCCGTAAGGCGTGTAGTAGATTACACTACTACACGCCTTATGGGTTTTAGATCTCTACTGAGTGCAAAAATTTAAAATGAACATAGAACAACCGACGATTCGAAATCACCACCATTCGAGACTACATACATTGTGATGACAGCAACTGAAACGATGTCAGAGATAACTGGCACTACTTCACAAAAGAAGGAGCTTCTTTTTGCTAATTTTAAATGCTTCTTAGTTGAAGATGTTTCATAAATCCAAAAAAAGAAATATTCGCCGAGGTTGCTAAACATGACCTCGTACGCTGTCTGAATCAGCGTCATGCTTAACACTGACTCCAAAATCTTTGTTTATATGTATGTTAGATCAAATTCGTCAAATGAAAATGTTTGTCAAAAAGAAATGTCTAGAGGAAAAGTGTTGAAAACATCACTTGAATGAACAATTGACACCAGACATGTCGGCTGTTAATTACCTGGAAACGAAGCTTAGCCGGAAAAATGCCAGTGGGCTGTCATGTTATCAAAATTTTAAAATTGGAATTTCAAATTTGTTGGCCTTTCTGTTTTGAAACACTTCCGTTGAACATGTCTTCAGCAAATTAAATTCGACCAAAACTTCAAAAGCAACCAGTTAGAAGAATGAAACCGTGCGTAGTTTGATGCATGCAGGGCTTCGCTACTTCTAATTTTCCAATTAATACTAATCTAATTAAGGCTATACATGAAGTGAAAAGTAATGCCACGTGTGGAGAACCTTCTGTAATGTCGATACCTTAGAAAAATAAAATGCAGAAAGCGTGGTAGCGTTTTTATTATCTTGTTGATTGTATAATTTTGTAGTGTGTATTCGCAGAACTCTTTTTTTTATGTGAGTAGAATAGCTTCCCTGAGATTAAAAATTGTTTGTATTAATGTAGGCTATTTCCTATTTTGAATATATTGTAAGGCTATACTCAACAACGAACGTTGAGTTAATTCATTTTTCATTTGCTTTGAACTGGTCAAAAGACTCAATTCAGCGAGCACAAAAAATACTACATAGGTCTACATTTTTCGTCCAAAATTTTCTGTTGAATTTCTGTAACAATTATCATTCATGTATTGTGAACACTAGTTATGTAACCCTGTACATCAATTTTGTTGACCACAGTGCTTTGTGAGTTTGTTTGAGTTGTTTATTGATCATTTGGAAATATCTTTTGTAATTTTAATGGAAGGCTATCATTTTATACACATTTCCATAATAGAGGCGTTCAGATCATTCATTGATTAATTAACGAACCCCCACATACCTTAAAAAAGCTGTCTATGTGACGTAATTAAGGGTAGAGCCAATTATATTATGGAAAACTAAATGGTAATTACTACATTGCCCTCATTTACATTTCCTAGGGTAATCAAGGAGCATTCTAGGGTAAAATCCATGCCAGCCTAGGGTACAAAGATTGACGAGCGTGGAAGGCCTGCATTGCTCCTGTTTGCGACTTTGCGTGTCAGTGTCAGCCCGCCCGGCGTCTAGTAAGGATGTTAGCAATCGCTCTCCCGTGTCAAATGGTCTTTGCTTGGTCTCATCGTCTCATTAATAAATTAGCTATTTTCATGAGCAGCCTGCTTTGTAGAAAGTGCAAAGCAACGAATACAAGAGCAGAGACATAAGAAGCAAGTCGCTCAAATATGTTAATGAAGCAACACAGTATTAGTTTAATGAGAATGTCTTGGAGAAAAAAATTAATACATTTCGAAGATGGTTTAGGAAAAATTTTAGAGCATTGGCTTCCAAGAAATCTGTTATATTCCAGGGGGTAGCACCTAATTCAACGGTGCGTACTTTTTCAGTACTCATAATGATGCGGTGAACAATGGTTAATTTGTTACAAACATATCATAATGCATTCGTCCTGTTGCAGCGTCAGTGCCATTTACATTTTCAATCTTATTTAATATTCACTCAAGAAATACAGCAAAGGCACATTATTTTGTTTATAAGAATGAAAAAATTCAATACATGGCCCTAAATGCGATTTCAACAATTTATCCGGTATTTTTAAAATAACACAAACAACTTTTTACATGAATTCTCCTTAACATATAATTTCAGCATGCAAATGTTTCGTGAAATAAATCTAAGCGTTTATTAGTTTACCCGTACTGCTGTCACATTCACATGAATTATTAGATATTAACACGCACTAATTTGAGAAGCTTATTATATTTTAAAATATTTGCTTGCCAATGCCAGATTTACGCGTGCATTCAATCATACAGTTCTGACAAATGTGCCCCAGATTTCAGTTATTATTTAAATATTTACTGTGTTGCTAGGAAAAGAATGAATACAATTCTTAAAGAAAAACATTCAATTTACGAGCTGTACTATTACACGCTGGTACATGCAAACCTGTATAGAACTGGCGGAAAATATTACCTGGACTAGAAACTATTATAAAGTAGATTATTACATTTGGATTAGTTGTAGCATTTGTTAGATTTAGTGTAACCAAATTTTACAAATGCTGCGACAAGGAAAAAGAAATGCGCAAATATATAGTGAACGAAATCTGGTGATTTAGCCTTCACTCTCTGCAAATCTGGTTCTAACTCCCATTTTGTGAATGTTTAGCTAGCCATTCATTAACCCAATATCTATTTGCGGAGTTTATTCCCCTTTTTGATCGCAAAGCCAATGAATAAGCTTGCTTCGGACACGGCGAACCTATCCCGACAATACATTGTAAACTACCGCCGAGCCTGCTAGCGGCGCGCCACTTCAGTCACGAGAACGTACGTGTGAACGCGAGTGTTTTGACCACAGTCAATGAGTGTGAGTGTGACTGACAGAAAAACTGATCGTGTGAAAGCCCCTTAAGAAAACGTTTCGGAGTCCTGCTCCATCATCAGTTAAAAAAAAAGAATTGCGTCTGAAATAAAAGATCAAAGTACAATGAATTGTAGGTGCTAAAAATGTATCATGAAAGTAAAAATACAAAGTATGACACGAACAAAAACAAAGAGTAAAATACAGATGCACAAATAAATACATGTAACAAATAAGTATGAAATGAAATACGGCTGGTACTGACGGGGATCTACCTATTCACCATTTGCAATGGGTACGAATTGTCCATATTGTTCAAATCCGGGTTTCGTTTGAAGTTATGCAGGGATTCTAAAATTCTGATGTCATAAGGGGTTGAAGCTGTGTCTAAAATTTTGAAATCGGCAAGAGATATAGGAACATTGCATTTTTCGGCGTGATTTCGCACCGCAGAATGCGATGGGTGAGCTAGTTGGTTACCAGTACGGAAGCTTCTACCTCTATGCTCTGCCACTCTGATGTAAAAATTTCGTGACGTCATACCGACGTACGAAGATGTGCACTGAACACAACTATAGGAGTACACCAAAGAGGCTCGCATATCAGTGGGAAGCATGTCTTTGTACCGAAAAAAAGAAGCAATTTTGAAATTATTAACCTGAGTGACATGTAAGGTAAAATTATGGAAATATTTCGCACACAGTAATTTCAGTTCATAAGACAGCTTATCGGACGGTGCCCCAAAATACGGAAATGAACAGTACAAACGGTCTTTAGTGCTAACTTCGTAGCTTAACTTTAGTGCTTTGGTGTACTCCTATAGTTGTGTGCAGTGCCCATTTTCGTACGTCGGTATGAGGTCACGAAATTTTTACATCAGAGTGGCAGAGCATAGAGGCAGAAGCTTCCGTACTGGTTACCAACTAGCACACCCATTGCATTCTGCAGTGCGAAATCATGCCGAAAAATGCAATGTTCCCATATCTCCTGCCGATTTCAAAATTTTAGGCTCAGCTTCAAGCCCTTATGACCTCAGAATTTTAGAATCCTTGCATATCTTCAAACGAAACCGGGATTTGAACAATATGGACAGTTCGTACCCATTGCAAATAGTGAAAAGGTAGATCCCCGTCAGTACCAGCCGTATTTCATTTCATACTTATTTGTTACATGTATCTATTTGTGCATCTGTATTTTATTCTTTGTTTTTGTTAGTGTCATACTTTGTATTTTTACTTGCATGATACATTTTTAGTACCTACAATTCATTGTACTTTGATCTTTTATTTCAGACGCAATTCTTTATTTTTTTTTGAACTGATGATGGAGCTGGACTCCGAAACGTTTTCTTAGTAAAGATGATAAATTTTCTCGGAACTTTCTTCGTTTTTAAGTTTCTGATAAGGTTGCGATTAAAGCAAACCACTGACGTGTTCAGATATATTAAATTTCGTCGAGAAGTGTAATATAATGGACATTTTTTCACTTGAATGCTGTATGCATGTTGTATTATCATCTACAAATAATTTGCATGCAAAATTTCATATTTTCACTGTGAATTGCATATTACATGTATCCATTATATCCATGAAATACATTCATTTTTCATTTTTTGGAAACATGGTAAATCTTTTATTGTAAACTGATTTTTCTGAAATAGACCAGTATATGTAATTTTTAAAAAGAAGCACATTTTGCTTGTGCTCTTTTTTCAATTTTGGCCTTAATATTTGAGAAAATGGAAAGTATTTGTTTTTATGCCATTCCATAGGATATTCCAAAAGAATTGAAGTCATTGAGTTTCCATGCTAAAACAAAACCAAAGACGGTTTTGGAATCCTCAAACCATTTTTAACAAATGTATGAAGCCAGATTTTCCTTTTTTTTTTATTTTCGTTTTATGTGGGGGACAAATATTCATTATTCTTGGCCCTTTAGCCCCTCTTGGGGGGAGGGGGGTGGTTGTTGGGGGTTCTAGCGTACGAAGCCCCATAAAATTTTAGGGCACAATAGCCCATCACCTAAAAATCCTTCTTCAACAAAAAAATGGCCAATTTGGATGAAAATCGTTGGGATATCCTCCTCAAAAAATGATCTCCATAGCGATACCGTATCTAACGCAAAATTCTTACGTATTAGACAAATTTCTATTATAATGTTCACATTACATCAAATTAGGGAGTAGATGAAGTAAACGAATGACCTATGATTAAATTCGCCAAGCACGAATCTCAATGAAATTATTCGGGTCCTGAACACCAGCACAAGATGAAAAATAGTAAATGTAAAACCAAACGTTTTTTGCTGCCGATGGATGTAGACCAGAAGAAAACTCAAGTTCACTTATTGTTGTTGAGGGAAAATTTCCATGCAGAGCTTGTATTGACGTCGTTGAAAATAAATCCATGTTGAATGAACAATGAATGCCACATCAATGCTATGAAAGAGTAAACTGTATTTGAACGAAGATCGTGGTGATTTTTTCCGTAATCTATATTTAGGATACACGACGTTTGAATTACCTTAATCTAAGAAACATTCGGACAACACCTGTGAAAACTATGTATTACAGACACCGCGCAGATCATGCATTGTAAAAAGCGATGCTCGGGAAAACGTTGGTTCAGCTTTCAATGGAAATGTTAATGAATTTTTTTTTCCATTTACCAGGGCTCGGTGAAAATATCGCGTGAGCACACATCTCGCTCGAGATTCAGACGACATTTTTGCCAAAGCTTAGGTTCTTACAGATTGTGTAGATTTTTCTACGTGATGCACTCCGAAGCAAAAAACTACGCTCACGATAACAGGCAAGTATGTATATATCTTAAGTCTAAACAGACAAACAAACAAACGAATGATCGACAAACTCGTCGGACAACAAAATTTTCGTAAGAAGAAATATCTTTAGCGCTATTGATTAAAAGCGCTAGATGAGTTTATTAAGACTTTTCGTTTCCCCCCTTCCTAAGCATAAATTTCCTGCAGAAATCAACCAACTTGTATTAGATGAAAATAATTCGTTGAAATTTACGTTCTTGCGGCGTGACGCCGCAGGGCAGACTGACCCCTGGAATGGAATGGTTCCTCTCCCCAACTTCCTCTGAGTAAAAGCATGCCGGTCTTCAACATCTTTCAAAACTAAAATGCGTTTTTTACTGGATTAATTAATGTCATGTACGAAGTATCAAAGCCCTATCATTAATACGCTCTGAAGAAACTTGAACGATCATAATTCCAGAGTTTTGGAAACTTGAACAGCTGGAACATGTTTGCCTGTCTCCGAAATAAATAATTTTAATTTAACTTTCATGGCATGTGAAGAAAGTTGTTTCATTTCAACCCGCGATGGGTTAAAGATACTTCCAATTCCGTCAAGGTTTGACGACACATGATGTCTCGCCGAGCGTTTAAGCCAGAAACATCAACTCCGAGCTTTTTACCAATTCTAGCCATGAATTCAACACAAACTTTTTTACCTGAATCGTTGAACTAAAATGTTTAGTTCGTGAAAAAAACAAAATGGAATAACGGATGAAAACGCAGTGAGACATTCCTCAGCCAATATTCCAATACTGAAATTTCAATTACAGACGTATTTCAATGAATGAAATATTTTCTACTCAAGTTAAGGGGTTCTACTACTCTAAAAATCACATCATTTACCTACTTTTTAAAATTACCCTTTTCACATTTGTATTGCAACTAGGTTGATGAAAATGCTTACAATTATGTAAAATTGAATTCTGAACAGATCTTATTCCATAAAATTGTTCGATTTTTGCAATAGAAAAAAAGTTATTGTGCGAACAAAAGAAAAAAATATATATCTGCGCAAAGCTTTTCTCACTCTACAGTTTTTTATGTAAAAGCGCCACTTTGGTCTCATTCGACGCGAAAGGACTGTAGGTACCTCGTACCGAAGGTTTTTTTGAATTCTGAATTAGGAAAAAATTTATTTTTACACACCTCCAACAGGTGTAAAAAAAACGATCTCAGTTTTTTCCAATAAAAATTCAATTTGAAATGTAAATAAAATTCCGTTTCGCTATGCTGTTTTCACTGTTGTACCGCATCGAATGAAACTAAAACCACGCTTCTACTTTAAAAATTGTAAAAAGGGTGGGGTCAAATTTATCAATAACTTTTTTTCTATTGCAAAAATCGAAAATTTTCATAGAAGCAAATGTGTTCAGAATTCAATATTAAATATCCGTATTCATTTTGTTTACCTAGTTGCTATAGAAATGCAAAAACTGAAGTTAGAAAACTAATCGATTTATGGGTGAAAAATTTATCAAGGATTTATTGGGGGAAAAAAAATCAAGGGAAATTTATGTCTGCACCAAAATATGACTCAGATGGTAATCCATAGCACCATAGCATGGTTGTAATCTTTGAATTCGTGCTTTTACTGAATTTCTCAAATTGAGAGTTACCGATAAAATAAAGTTAGATATGTCAGGACTGCTTCATCTTGAGGCACACAAAGCACGTCTGCTTTTGGGTTGTCTCGCAGCGTCTCGACGACGGCTCCTACAGCGATGACAAGGAGAGATACAGGTGTTGGAAAGAGAAGTGAGCTACATTTGGGAGAACGGAAACTCACGG
>JACJUY010003423.1:9560-43927 GCA_014220935.1 Platorchestia sp. MABIK
TTAAGTGATTGTTCGGAATGGAATTATTAATTTCCGTGAAAGGCCTAAAATCAATATTGACCAAATTTTCTATCACTTTCTCTAACCAGGTGTGGCAACTTCCTGATAACTTGAAGATTAAGAAATATGTTTCTCTATTTTTTTCCGATATTTCACAGTAGCTATGTACCTGTGAATTATTTGATTGTTAAAAACATTATTTCTTCTTGCTCCACATTTTTGAGAGATAGAAATATGACCTTTCTTCTACAAACAGTAATTTAGCTCATATATAAATGATCTTTAAGAAACTTGTTGCTTCAACAAGAATGCTTGATATTTGTAATTGTATGTTTTACTGAATTGCATAGTGATGCATTGTGAGTTTCTTAGTTTTGCCTTCAAATTCTCAAGCAGTCATGTAAATTTACAAGTTTAGGTCAATATTGATTTTAGGCCTTTCAGGGAAATTGAAAATTCCATTCCAAAGAATCACTAAAGAAACACATTTAAAAACGTTTTACACGAATGACATTCTGCTCGCTGATGCGTTATTTTTGAGAAATAACAATAATTACGTTCAGATAGGAATAACATTATATGGTTGGTTGCTTAGTCGCCGCATAGTTGGGTGACGCCCACTTTTCTGGCGTGACACGCCCACTTCTTGGCGGGAAACTAACAGCCTCGGTTTGGGTAAGTTAAGGTAAGCTATTTTAGGTTGATTTATGTTACTTTAGGTTAGTTTATTTAACTAACCTAACATAACCTACCCAAACCTGACCCATCGTTACATTAATACCGTATTACAGCATATTTATGTGCGTTCCTTCACTTTTATATACAACGTTCGTATAACTTCAAAGTTGAATAACTCGAAAATAACGCATCAGCGAGCAAAATGTCATTCGTGTAAAACGTTTTTAAATGTGTTACTCTAGTGATTCTTTGGAACGGAATTTTTAATTTCCGTGAAAGGCTTAAATTCAATATTGACCTAAGTTTAATATTGTGTGATAGCTGAGTAAAGTTGCTGTGTCAAAATACATGTATATCTGTATGAAAAATAATTGGTCCAAATTTCATGTCAATAATTAGAGTATAGTGTTCCCCTGCTATTTTGCAGTTTGACTATCATTGGTTCACAATTTGCAGGTTTTTAAAATATGTAAATGGGAAGTATTTTGTAGAGTTTTTTTTGTAAAAAATAGGGTCTATATTGAATTTAATGCTGTCAATGATATTGAAAATTTTGTTGCCTCACTTAGGTAATAGGATACATTTGAAGACATATTACATGAATGACGTTATGCTTGCAAATGCTTAGTTTTTGAGGTATTTAACTTCAAAGTTATAGGAATGTTGTATATAAAATGAAACAAACGGACATGTAAATAACCTGAAATATAGTATTGACATAACAATAGCTGACGTTAGGTTAGGTAAAGTTTAATTAATTAAATAAAATTACTTAAGTAGACCTATAATAACTTAATTTAGCCATACCAACACCGATGTTTTTCCCACCAAAATGACTGCGCATGCTCCGTATCCATTATACACCGGAAGAGCCATATCAAAACTGCCGTTTATGTTATTCATACCTGAACATTATTTATGCTATATTTAAAAAAATGAAGCATTTGTGAGCACAATATCATTCGTATAAAACGTCTTAAAATGTTTCCGATTATCTAGATGTCACAACAAAATTCTGAAAATTGTTGACAACATTAAATTCAATATTGACCAAATATAATCATAAAATGCACTATAAAAGTCATCATTTCTCAACTGTTATTGCTTAACAGTAGTCCCTGATATTAATAGAGTACTGTACCATAAAGGGTAGATTGTCAACAGTACAGGGGAGGTTTTAAAAGTCCAAATACATGTTAAATAAATATGGTAAAGATGGTGTCTCTACTCTGTGGAAATTCGGTTATTACGCCCAGCCTTGGAACTGAGCGACCGCAATAAATAAGGAATCACTGTATATGTCTAGCCCTTTGATTTTTCCGTGGAAAGTTTTAAAATATTCCGTGAAAAGGACTTGTTATTTTATGGCTCTTAAGGCTTCTGAGCAACTCAGCTCAAGTGTGGCTTCTGAATTATTTAATTCAACTGTTACTGCTGTAGATGTCAACTTTGGGAAAAATATCCATGACAATAAAGAGAAATGCTTGTGGAATATTAGTTATTTGTAATTGACTAATCATCCCATTATTTTTTGTTAACTGATCAAAAACATTTGCTGTAGTCAATTTATACTTTGGTCTGTGCATCATGATAAAAATATAATTTAAATATAATTTACTTCTATTTTTATAGATTAATTTTCATACTTGATTAAGATATTTAAAAGTTTATCTCTACACCAAAGGTCTGACCTGAGTAGTATTTGCATAAATGCAAAGTTTATACAGACCATTGTCCCATAAGTGACACATTTTTCTGCTGTTAAAAACAATGATTGATGCATACTTATATTGGTCTAAATTCCTTAAATGTCTTGCAGAAGATCAGTACTTGGAACTTAATTAGAATTAGCAAATTACTGTGTAGAGATGTTTTCTTCAGAGATAGAGCTATATATTTTTTCACACTTTCACCTCTTAAGTGCTAAATTCCAAGCATTTTCATGTAGGAATTGATGTAAGGGGCTTCCTCTGTAGCTATCCATGTAGCTCAGTGGCATTTATTGCGCGGCTTGCAATCACTCAATTTATTGTGCTAAGAAAAATATAAGTTTATTATTATAAATTTTGTTTCAAATTTCTCAGCCTTACAAAATTTTTCCAGTTAATTACATGCAGAAAGACAAAGAAAATTGCTTATCATATTTACTAAGACACTTGGTCTATATAATTTGAAATCATGGTCTATTTATAAATAGGAACGTTTCGATGTACAAACATCATCTTCAGGCTGAAAGATACAGAGTAAATGTTAGTCACAACAATAAAAAAGTAAATCAAATGCAAGAACAGAATCAGACAATATAAAAACTCAAACAGATCATATTGCAAGATGACTAGAGGCAAATAATTTATATAATTGGAATGCATAATTTATATAAAATATGTTAACTTGGAGTAGCTGCGGCTCTCTCAATCCGCTTAACCGAAGTGGCTCCCCTTGCAAAAATTAGTGAATAACACTGATGTAGTTACTTGGTAACTATTGCAAAACTCATCAACTCCTGTGTTCTTCACGTTTGATCATTTTCATCCTCACCCGAAAGTGCTTTAACTGTAACAATTCATCATAGCTTTGTTCTAGTTTTGTTTAGTCAGCTGTACACCTGCCAGTGTTATTGAATCCCTTAATGGCAATTTTCATGTCACTCTTTAGGGCATGATTAATAATTGACCAAGTAATTGAAGCTTTGTTGTAGATATTTTAGTATAGTTATGTGGCATCATATTTTTTACTGCTGCTTTCATGTATGATGCATTTGCAAAGTTTTATGTTCAACACTCAAATGAGTAAATAAGTCTTTTTACGTTTCTCATAAATGTTTTGCTCATTACTTTTTCATGTATTAAAAATGTTGCAACCACTCATTCATGTAAGAGAATTATCTGTTAAATTTGGTTTATTTATTACTAATGAATAACGAGCACAACATTTTATGTTAATTAGATAGCTTAACAATAAACTCTTATTCATTTTTCATACCAAATGCAATTTGGTTTATTGATTGAAAGCTTCATTGTTAAATGAGATTACTAATGCATACCATAACCAAAAAGGCAGTAACTGAAGTAATCTGAGGAACTTGGCAAAAGTTTGCAGATTGACATAAATTATTGAATGGAGAGGTAGGGTTCGTACTTTTGTCATGAATTCCACATCATCAGAGAGTGTATGGATTTAAAAAAATTATAATCAATTGACTGTAAACCATGCTGTTTGCAATTTAAATCACCAACTCTAGGTTCATTAAATTGTGTATTAACATATGATTGTATAGCATTTATGAAATAAGTTGGACCTATAATTCTAAGAGTTTCAAGAGGTCTGTTTCAAATTAAGTTGCTATTGTAAATGTTTTTTTCAGCACTGGGAGTGCACATCTATTTTACCAAAAATGTTTTGTTCTGTTAGTGATGATGGGCAGATAATGGGTTATGGTTAGGTTTGTTAATCATATGCTTTGGAGACAGGCACTCTAAGGTTAGATACAGTTATCTCAGCTATAGATAGGCCATCAGAATTTTTTTATTCCACGCTCACTTTGCTTCTGTCAGTTTACAGTACTTTCTATGCTATCTTTCTTGTCTTTTATTCAACTTACTTTTTAACTCGATATTTCTATGTGCAGGGTTTTCTGTGTTGGAACATACCATATGCAAAAAATTTTCATTTTCAGAAGTCTTAATGCAGGGTGTCCACTTAAATAGTTGCTAATTTAAAATTGCTGTAGTGTGTAAAATATTAATGCTAGAAAGCTGAAATAGGTTTCATTGAAAAAAGCAGGGTTTAAAGTTGTATTTTATTTACTTAATTTTATCTGTTTGGCATACCTATCAAATAAATGTGGCACTCATCACCAACACTTTTGTGATCCCAAAATATTTGATCAGAACTGCTTTTTTTTTTTTAATCTTCAGTAAAATTATAACCTCCAATCTTTCTCCTGCAATGAAATTTCTTGATGACATTGCATTTTATATGGTTTTAAATAAGTTATTTTTTGAGAATAAAATGAACTTTAATTTTCTTTACCTGTGTCTCAGCAGACAATTTTCTCACTGATTTTGTTTTACTATTGTTAATCAAAATCCTTACCATGTTAATTCTTGTTTCTGTCTTTCTGGTATGCCAAATAGACAAAATTTATGGTGTGCAGTCTTGATCTGTCGAATGAACAAAAGGAAAGAGGCAGGGTGAGAAAGGTGCTGGCATTCCAGATAGATATAGTGATTTGGTCCTTCCTGTTGCATCATGTAGGCTTCTGAAAAATATCAAGGAATCTCTCAAAATTTCCAGCTAGCTATGTTCAATTTTTAAGTAAAGATTTCCAAGAAGACTGATGACTTGTACTATTTCTGGCTTTCTGAGCTAATAAATGATTATTTTTAAATAAAAACACCAAGATTGCTACTCTCAAAGTCAACATTGCTAAAATTATTTATTGCTGTTAAAAGGTAAACGTTTCAAGCACCAGGCTCATCATCAGTACAAGTTTGTCCAAAGGACAAAACAGAGATGAATAGATAAAAATATACAGGAAATAAAAAAAAGAATAAAAGAAATACTACTACTAAAATCAAGAGGAAACTATGTACAAAGGGTGGGCACTATTGGTTTCATTAAGAGGCGGCCTAAGTTTAAAAATGTGCAAGGACTCTAAAATTCTTAAATCATTCTGATGGCTGGCTGAAGCTAAAATGCTAAAATTACTGCACTGCACACTGGTGCCACACTGTTCACTATGGAGGCAAACCAAAGAGCGAGGGGGATGGGCAAGAATCCCTCCAATCCGGCTACTACCTCCAGCATGCTCCGCTTCTCTGACGCCCAAAGTTCTGCAGGTTGAGCCTACATAACTAGATGCACATTGTGCACAACGATTGTGCATCTAGTTATGCAGGCTTGACCTGCAGAACTTTGGGCGTCAGAGTAGCGGAGCATGCTGGACGTAGTAGCCGGATTGAAGGGATTCTTGCCCATCCCCCTCACTCTTTGGTTTGCCTCCAAAGTGAACAGTGTGGCTCCAGTGTGCAGTGCAGTAATTTAAGAATTTTAGAGTCCTTGTACATTTTTGAACTTAAGCTGCCTCTTAATGAAACCAATAGTGCCCACCCTTTGTACATAGTTTCCTCTTGATTTTAGTAGTAGTATTTCTTTTATTCTTTGTTTATTTCCCGTATATTTTTATCTATTCATCTCTGTTTTGTCCTTTGCAGACAAACTTGTACTGATGATGAGCCTGGTGCTTGAAACGTTTACCTTTTACCAGCAATAAATAATTTTAGCAATGTTGACTTTGAGAGTAGCAACCTTGTTTTTATTTACGATTCATCTACGTAAGAATGCAGTTCATGATGTTCTTCAAATAATTATTTTTGTTCCCAGGATTATGTCATCAGAAGTGGAGCCTCGCCCCATAGGAGCCTTGTCTCAGTCAGCAGATTCTTTGCCGCCTGCGCATGGCTCCGATGCCACGAGGCATGTCCACTTCGAAGCACGATGCCCCACCAGAGCAAATTCCTTCACCAGGTATGCTCTTGTACAGAGTTATTTGAAGCAACCTCAGCTGTGTTGCTAGTACAAAAATGTAGATCACTCATTACTGGTGTGCACATCTATCATGCTCCCTGGCTTGTAGAAAGTTAGCATATAAAATGCTGAGTGAATCATGAAAAATTATGGACTTCTGTGTCCAGATTGTATCCAGGTGCCAATGTTCCAGCATTCCATGTTGTGATGTTCATGTCAGATTGCTGCTAATGTTTACTTTATGGTATGTTAGGGTAAATATTCTCCATACAAGTTCCAAGGGCTTAGATTAATACTAAGTGAGCAGTATGTTGCAATGTGATGAATGTATTTAGCTGCTAGTGAGACCTGCTTGTAGGAGCAGCTCTAATATTTTCAAGGCCTAAACAGTTCAGTAAACCTTGCTGTATTTGAGTCAGTCACCTGTTAACAACTTTAGTATGTATTTGTCCCAAAACATTAACACATTCCAAGCGGCGGAACTCTTTATAGCTTGTCCCAAAAATGGTCCCATTCAGTGGCGCATCTATATATAGCCGCTGTTTCATTCCGCCTGCTACACATAAGCGGGGGCGACAACATGAAGACTGCGTGCAAAAAAGTGGCGTCTAGCATCCAGTTCCTCAGACAACTTTAAGCAAGTTGAACAATGAGTTTAGTACCTTTCCTGACGTCAATATGGGTGGTGCGTGATTGCGGGGCAGGAGAGGTTGCAGACTTACTCGTAAACCTGCTTTGCTATCATTTTTCTGCTTGTTTTCCCAGTTGTTTTAAAAGTTATTGACTTGCTGAGATTTATTGTCCTCTAACTATAACAAAAATAATAATCTCCTCTGTAGTAATAATAAAATTAATAATTTCATTTAAAAAATCATGCATGCTTTTGTAAGCAAAATACTTCTCATGCATTCTGTTCAAGCTTTTGACTTTGTATCTGAGAAATCAGTTACCATTCCGTCTGTGATTGTAAAATCACATATTTGTGGTCTATCAACATTTGATTTTTACGTCAGTACTTATTAAAAATAAAAATCCAATACAAGTCTATAGGTCAGAAATTATTCAAATGAAAATTTATTCCTCCATCATTTTTTATGTATGATTCCAAATAAACCATAATAAATATACCATTTTCATTCCTATTTAAAGAAAAAATAAGTCCCAACTTGATTCCATTAGATGGCAGAAACTATATATAGTCACAAGTACTTTCCTTCCATTTAGCAGCGTGACTATATCATGTAGAAATGACCGTCGTGAACAGCGGCAGCTACTGCACATAGGCCATTTCAAAATTTGTGCGCTCCAGTACATACCCTGCCACTTGGAATGGGTAAATTGCTCATACTAGGCTGTATCTAAGAGTTCTAAGTTCTAATACTCAGGATGAGATTTGAACTAGAATGCAATGAAGATAGACATTGAACTGTTTGAAAATTTCTAAGGAGGACATAACAGATTGGAGTGTTGCAAAAACAAGCAAACCTGTTTGATGTACCCAAACTATTGCTATTGTTGCTAATGAAGTTTGATGCCTGCCTAAAATCCCTTGGGAAGGTGCAACTATTGTATTTGTGGGAGTTACTTCAGAGAGAGACAACTGTTGTATCTATGGGAGTTAGCATTCTCAGGGGTAATTTTGAAGTTGTGAGCTAATGGTAAGATAGTTGAACTTCTTTGCAACAACCATCAGGCAACCCCTAATCTGCACTACAGTTCATGTATGCTAAGAATACATCCCCATCACAGGCGCAACAACCACACCAACAACCATCCGCTAGGCATCAACAACGGAGGCTGTGGGAGCCGCCGCAAGAGGTCCCACTCGTGCAGCTGGGGGAGTGACCCCAACACAGGGGGCTCCCGCTCCAAGCGCCGCCGCACCCACCATGCTGCCTCCACCTCCAAGTTCCTGATGGGGGGCAACATCAATGACCCTCTGAATCTGGGGGCTCTGTCTCCCAAGTGAGTCGCCATTAATTTTCCCCGTTTCAGGCAGTGTTATTTATTGATATGTTGTGAGAACTGTCATTGGCCCTCTAAATCTAGGGGCTCTGTCTCCCAAGTTCTTTAGTAAACTATCTGCTTGAGAATTGTCATTGACCCTCTGGATTTGGGGGCTCTGTCTCCCAAGTGAGTCGCCATTAATTTTCCGAGGTTCAACCTGTTATTTGTTGAACTATCCACTGTTGAATTGTCATTAACCCATGTTATCTACACCATGGCTTTATGGCTCTATTTATTAAACTGATATGTATTAGATAGGGTGTGAAGTGCTTCACATTGATCTTATTTGTTGCTAAACTCATATTAAGTAGCGTGTCAGATGCATGGAACTGGCTGTGTATTCGTACGTATAATGGTGGTGCAAGCCTGCGAGAATTTCATACATTTTCAAAGGTTGTACAATTTAGGATCTTGACTAGAGGAGATGACTATTTGTAAAATAGTTGAAGGTTGCCTCTCCTTACACCTACCCTATGCCATTACAGTTATATAGTTTAAAAGTCACTAGTGAATCAAGGTTAATGAATTTATAGTAAGTAAAAAAACTGAAGGTGTTCAAGATTCACCATTCTGGCTGAACAATAAATGCAGTAATGCTTAATGCTGTGCACTACATTATTCTGTAAAATAATTAATTCAATATTCAACTGTAAATAAAATCATGGTGCATATTAATACAGTCATTCTAGTATTGAAATGTCTCCATTGTTCTCATGTGAAATAGCAGATCAATGAGGGTAATCTAAGAGTGTAGTCAAGTCCGACATGCCAAAACCAGCCCTGAAGCCTAAACTTGTATTTCTGCTCTATCACTGAACAATTCGAGTTTCGATGATTAGTTTACTAGTGTGTTTGAGGCTCTGTTTCCATTGCTGAGATGTTTTCACTTAGGAAAGAGAAGAGATCATTCAGTATGGACTTAGGAAACCGTAGAATTTATGCTTCCTACACAGGATGCCTTTCACATTGACACAGCAACTTAGGAAGGCAGAGAATGAAAAGATAAAGCAGAGGCAGCAAATACGGCATGATAGCTGAAAGAAGTAAAGTGGGCACGAAAGAGATAGTCCCGAGGCCCTATCTATAGCTGAGGCAACCTAACAGTATCTCCCCTAGGGCACTAGTCTTCAAAACATTGGATAGACGAACCTATTAAATATCTTTCCTATGCCTTATGAGAGGGAAGTATTGATCAATTATCATGGTAAAAAATGAATTAGAATATAGAATGCTAGTCGAACTACAATACTACCTTTGCAATTACTGTAAGAAAAATCTAATGTGTGCTGCAAGGATTAACAAATATCTCAAGGAATGAACGTCGTGAGGTTACTTGTGGAATGGCTCTACTTTCTACAAGACACAGAATTTTTGAGAGTATCTCCAAATTGGGAATTTATCATTATGCATTGACTTATTTTTTGGTTGGTTAACAGGTCATTTATTTTAAATATTTCTTAGACTAGATCTATGCTCCACATGTCTGCAATTACATGGTGGAGCTGATTCAGTTCTATCACGTTCTTAACATCCTTGTGTCGAATTGGATCACGAGTGCAGCCTTCTCTTCTTACAAACTATGGAAGTAATGCATATAATTGAATAGTGTGTGTTTTAGAGGCGATCGTATTGTCACCGTATGTCTTCCGGTTGAGACCTTCTTTTCAAGTTTGGTTCTTCATGGTCAAATTTTATGTTTAAAAGGGACAAATATGGCCGAGAAAGAATGATTAAATTTACAACTTTCAGGCAGCAAAAATTAATATAAGAGCCCCGCCACGTGCTCCAGACTAAATTTACACTTTTCAGCGAGACAAAACTAATATAGGAATCCGCAACGTATTTGCAGACTAAATATACAATTTTAACTGAAAAAAAACTAACATAGGAACCCCACCACGTGGTTACAGACGCAATGATCAGCAGCGGGGGGTGGCGGTGCCTGTGGTCATCCCTGCTAACATCAACGACCCCCTCAACTTGAACTTCGATGCTCCTTCTGACTCGGAAGACGCCCCTCCTCCCGCCGCTATCACCTACGTCCCTAACGCCGCCTCTAAGAGGACTCTCCCAGCGGGAGGAGACGCCAACTCCCGCAGGAGAAGGAAGAGCAAGGTAAACAACAGCTCCTCGTATTGGCTACATTTGGAATTAGGAATTGGGCTTAGCTCTTTGTGTAGTAGAAGTTCGTTTCTTGCAGGGTTTTTGAAGTGAATGTCCCTGAGTTTGTATCTTGCTTGGTTGTTGAAGTGAATGTCCCCGAGTTTGTTTCTTGCTTGGTTGAAGTGAATGTCCCTTAGTTTGTTTCTTGCTTGATTGAAGTGAATGTCCCCGAGTTTGTTTCTTGCTTGGTTGAAGTGAATGTCCCCGAGTTTGTTTCTTGCTTGGTTGAAGTGAATGTCCCCGAGTTTGTTTCTTGCTTGGTTGAAGTGAATGTCCCCGAGTTTGTTTCTTGCTTGATTGAAGTGAATGTCCCCGAGTTTGTTTCTTGCTTGGTTGAAGTGAATGTCCCCGAGTTTGTTTCTTGCTTGATTGAAGTGAATGTCCCCGAATTCGTTTCTTGCTTGGTTGACGTGAATGTCCCCGAGTTTATTCCTACTCCCGCCCTGTAATCGGGAGACCTAAACATTACATAATGACTAAGAATTTCTGTTTTTTTATTGTCATGCATTTTCAGCGATTGAAATTGTCAAAATTAGTCGATTTAAAAATTGAGAGATCAAAAGAACTTAAAATCCGCATTCAAATCAGTTTTCAAGAGTGTATTATAGCTTAAAATTTAGAAAAGCGTTGTAGCGTTTGTGTGTTTTAATTGTGTTTTCTGATGTATAACTGTATGAAAACTGTAGTTCAGGCCAACAGTTTTGAAGTGTCCTGTTTTATTGAAAGAAAACGTATTATGTGATCGCACTGAGGTGTAGTTGAGATCATGTATTAACAATGAATACGAAAAAGTTGCACTCGAAGTATTCATTCCTAGGGCCATCGGAATTTGTGATTATCATCACTGCATGAGTTTCATTCAGTCATAGTATCATAGAAATTTATTTTTATCATTGCTTGAGTTTATACTCATTCTCTGTAGTATGAAACCTGTACATTATCATTACTACAAGAGTTTAATTTTATTTGGAAATCGATAAAAGAAAGCGCTTGAAAATTATGCCCTATTCAAGTACTGAATTTAGCTGTGTATGTATCTAGACTTGCGTGGTGTAATGTTGAGGCCCATTACAGCGCCGCAGAAGAAGATATTCAGAACCTGGCAGTGGACGCCCCAAGGACTCCGACTTGAACCATCCTCCAAGCTTCATACTGTCAGGGGACCAGCAGCCCGAGCCCCGTTCTGGAGATGTTCTTCCTGCTCTCGAGCCTGACGCCTGCTGCCTCGGCGATGATGGTGTGGCTGTGCCTCGGCAGTTCTGCCACCTCAAGGACCGCTCCTCGTCCGTGGACAACCCTAATGCTAAGGTGGGGTCTGCTGTTATTGGACGGAACCCCACGGACGGATGTATTCTTTGGTAAACGTCACGTTTTTTTTTCTGTTCTTTCTGTTTTGATTTCTTAGCTTTGAAACATTTTTTCACGGTACAATTAACTATGTAACTTTATTTTGGTTGCTTTATTTACTTCCTGCCTTTTGGTATGTAATCCACACTCCCAGCTGCAAGGGGGTAATTCTGTTGAGCCGTCCAATCACCATCCTTCTTTCGCTTTAGTCTCTATTCATTCCTCTTTCCTGGTCCCATCACTTAGATGGACTGACTGTTAAGTTCAAGATGCGCTTTCAGTGCATTATTATTCAAGACATGGTGTCAGTGCATTATTATTCAAGATGTACTTTCAGTGCATTATTATTCAAAATGTGCTTTCAGTGCATTATTATTCAAGATATGCATTCAGTGCTTTATTATTCAAGACATGCTGTCAGTGCTTTATTATTCAAGACATGCTTTCATTGTAACATACATACCCCTATCGTGCAGGTGATGTTCGGAAGCAAGCCCGTATCGCGTAAGCCAGCTGGAGGCGCTGGGAGCCGTGCCCCTTGCACTGGACCCAAGATGGGCAAAAGCCTCAGTGCCTCTGTACTCGAGATGGCTGCTGTGCATCAGGTCAGCGGAATGATAGCTCAGAACACAGGGAAAGTGGTGCAGTATTACAAACTTATATTGCAGTGTTACAAACTTATGTTGCAGTGTTACAAACTTATGTTGCAGTGTTATAAGCTAATAGTGCAGCCATTCAAACATATTGCAGCGTCACAAACTTACACCTTCACTATTGACCAGTTCCGTTGATTTTATTTAGTTATATTTAGTTAACGCTTGTAGAATGAAATAAAATTTCAAGCCTGAATATAAATTTAAAGACTGCACAATACGCCGCACAGCAGAGACTGAGCACTAGTGTGTGTGTGTGTGTGCGCAGGACGCGAGTGCGGCCGAGTCAGACGTGACCAACGACGTGACAGAAGAGGACAGCGAGCTAGACAGGTCCCCCTCGAAGCTGGTGGTGGTGCTGGAGCGTGATTCGGTGCAGGAGGAGTCGCTCACGGAGGGGGACTCCGACGTGTCTCTGGGCCGCGTCAGGTCAAGGGGATGGAGTTGCGCTTACTTAACGTTGAACGTTTCTTACTTTGAATCCCTCAGGGGCATATAACTCTTGTATTTATGTAAATTAGAACTCCCAGTGGGAAAATATGTGAGGCCCCGAGCTGAGAGTTAGGTAGGCCTTCTTTTTGTTTAAGTAAAATGTTTTTGTCACGTTAAGGACCATCTTTTTTTGGTTCACTGCTGTTCTGTTTTTCAGCACCTACTACTTTCTTCTTCAACTTTTACCTAGTTTCATAAACTTCTTTCTGAACTGTTTCTATGCCCTTTCTGGACAGGTTCCGCGTTCCCTTCTCTCCATACTGAATGGTGCCTTCCTCCTGCCTCTCTTCAGAACGATTTTTTTTAGCGGTTAGGGAGGCTTCAACTAACATCTAATCTAATCTGCATAGTTTGAAGAATTGGCTGGGTTTTGCTAGTGGACAAGTATTTGTTGAAATTATCTTTTTATGCTTCAAGTTATGTTGTGCCAATTATGATAATGCAAAGAAATTGTTACTAAGTTTTTGTTAATTCATTAATTGTTGTTGAATTTTTAGTAATAGGTGAACCAAAGCCGGATAAAGTAGAAATTTAGAAAAATTAGTTGAACTAACTAAATTTACAAAGACATGCAGTGTTTATTGCAACGAGCATTCAAAATAGATGTGACACTGACAATGGATCAATTTCGGGTTGCAGATCAACGCCAGGGCCTCCCAAGACTCTGAAACTAAACGTGGGGAATTTGGACCTTTCTCCTACAAAGCTTAGGAGCCCCAGCCCTGCAACCCCAGGACCCAGCTTTTGTTCTGGACATTCAGCCAAGCGGCGCAGCTGGGATGCCTCAACTCCTGGGCCATCTGGGCAAAAGATAGTGAGCCCTGTGCCCGGCCGTGGTGCTGGAGCAGTCAAGTTCAACTACAACCGCTCCAACTCCAAAAATGACGACAATCACAACAACGCCACAAGGAAACAGTCCAAGACTCAAAAACAACAAAATCAGCAACCACAAGCTGAGCAGCCCAAGAAGATGGGTGTCTCCAACAACCCCAACAAAAAGATCTTCCAGTACGGCAACTACCTTCAGTATTATGGATACCGCAACCCTCAGCACAACACTGACCCGAGGTAACAATGTGGTTCCCAATTTATGATGTCATTTCCTTAGTAGTTCGTTTTGATGATTTTTTCTAAGGAGTACGATATGCGCTGTACCCGTATAATTTCAGTTATGGTTGCATTTTCATTGGGCTGGTATGGAATTGCAGTTTCCTAATATATAAATCGTAGTCTCATCGTTAATTTATACAACCTGAAAAGTGTTCTGTATGGTGACGTTAAAAATGAAAGATTCTGACAGCCAATATTAACAATATCGTGCCTAAACTTAGCTTTTGTTCTTTCAGACTTGCGTTTCTCAATCCACGATGGTTCGACGGTCGCGATGTGCTGGACGTAGGCTGTAACATCGGCCATGTGACTCTAACAATCGCCAGGTATTGCGTGTGACACAGCCATGCCTGTGCTATGTTGTGTCCGTAGTTTTGGACCATATTTTATTGCCTCGTTAGGAGCGTTTTCTTACTATTTATTCGTGTTCATTATTTCATATAAAGTCGTTGGTCTCACCTTCCCTTGAAGATTTAATTGGATTTTACTCTCGTTTAAAGCATCTGGGAAAAGGATTGGCCGTTTAAAATACGTTTAGCCCTTATATCGAAAAAAAGCGGGGCTTAGTCCTTAGTAATTAGGCAGTATTAAATTGATTTAAAACTTGTTCAATGTATGGCATCTCCTTCCCCTCACTTCCTGTGGTGGAGTGTCCTGACGCCGCAGCTCACTGACGTAAGAAATACGCTACTTTTTTCCTTTCCATCATTCACCAACTGCAGATCATGCGAGGGCGTTGCTCTAGCAACTTCTGTTGGGATATGAAAGTCTCAAATAGCAAGGGAAATGAGATGATTATCAACTATAAGCCCGTGCAAGAAAATAGCTCCTTTCCTGGTTAGGGCATACGCTGTGTGTGCAGTTATGTCTAGCTTTTTGAATTTAACAAAGACGATCACATTGTGTAGCCCTTCAGGAGGATACAGCTATTTTATCTATGGGTATTAGCACTCCCAGGGGAAAAATGTGTGAGGGCCCGAACTGAGAATTAGGTAGGCCTTTTTTTTTGTTGAAATGAAATGTTTTTTGATATGCTAAGGACCATTTTTCTAATTCATTGCTGTCCTGTTTTTCAGCACCTAATACTTTCTTCTTCGACTTTGATCTTTTTCATAATCTTCTTTCTCAACTTATTGTTTCTATGCCCTTTCTGCATAGATTTCGCGTTCCCTTAACTCCATACTAAATGGTGCCTTCCTCTCTTTGGATCGCTTTTGTGGCGGATAGGGAGGCGCAAACAAACTAATAATCTAATCTGACATGGGGTAGCAAGACTGTGAGAATGGCGCTTTTCTTTAGCAGAATTTTTCTTATTTTGTTTTTTAATGGCCAAGATCCATTTCAAATCAAATGGATAATTTTGGCCTGGAGGAAGGCCAAACTTCGATGAGTTTGACAAAGAAGTTCAAACTTAATATCAAAAAGGCCAACCTGGCAACTTGAAAGTGTAGATCGGTATTCTTAGCTCCATCCTCTATTGCAGGGACTTCAACCCGCGTGCAGTGACGGGTATCGATATCGATAAGAAGCTCATCAACATCGCCACCAAGAACGTGCGCCACTACTTGAACAAGACCAAGGACAACCCTTCAAACTTCCCCAAGAGCTTCGGAGTGATGTACGGCCCCCTGCCCTGCGATAAGGACCTCGAGGAGCAAACAGCTATTAGTAAGCTCACTCCTGAGGAACGTGTAGAGTACCTTCAGCGTCTCAAGAAAAGGAAGAAGCTTTTCCCCCACAACGTCACCTTCCGCAAGGTAAGAAAACTGTTTTTTATAATATTCATTTTACCATTTACACATTTGATAGTTTTACATATGCGCTATGTATTTGAAGACTTCTGAGATTTGTGTTGCAATTTACAGCCAACCTCTTATTGCTTTCCTTCTGAGGAAAGATACCTAGCAAAAGAAAGAGTTGTTTTTGGCGTTTCGGGATTTTGATGAGGCATATGACAGGTCATCGGTAAACGTGAAAAGTGTTCGGATTGTATGGCGAGGGAGTGAAATGCTCGAGGCCATAATGAGTTTCGATGTCGATAGTAGAGCTTGTGTTGGAGTGGGAAATGAAATAAGTGGTAAATGCTGGTGGAGTTGCGCGAGGGATGTTTATTATCCCTGTGGTTGCTTAACACGTCCACTGCGTTTCCGCTGTCGTAAACGGTTGGTTTGGTTAGGTTGTTAGTAGCAAAATAGGGAAATTGACTTCAACGCTCGAATACATTTTTATCCTTCCTGAGAAATGTGACAGATAAAATTGCATGATACATTTCACCTTGTATGATAACAGTTAGTTCTTGAATAGGTCGTGAAACAGATGAAATATCATTTATTTATACTGGTACGTGAATGAGCAATTTACCGACTGGTACACACATGGCCCAATACGCAGGGAACGTGTTAATATTTAAATGGATGGAGTTGAGCGGGAGGAAATGGGGGCTGAAAATGTTGGTTGCACAGAGCGGGGGCATTGAGCTGGCTCAGAGCTACTCTTAACTGATAATATGTACAGCAATGGTGGCAGGGTCGGAGGAGAAACTGTGGAAACTGGGTTCAAGAGTACGGAAGGGAGTGTGAGAAAATACAGCTTTTATCGATCAACTGACTAGCCTCAGGTATCCCTAAGACAGGGACATTCTCAAAAGGGTGGCGCCCGAACAAGGACCATCCACATTATCCATCAATCTCACAATGATCGTAGAAAATGGAGAATACAGGTGGAAGAGGCAAAGAGAAAGCCCTTCTGCTTATTGAGGTTACAGTTCACTCTCCCCCATTTGCGTTGAACATCTCTTCAAAGGAATTTTCATGGACCATGTACTTGACAAGCACGCAAACTCCGTGAAGTTCTACACTGATGGATCAAAAACGGGAGACGCTGTGGGATGTGCTGCCGTGTCTGGAGAAAGGGTTAGTGCGAGGAAACTGCTCCCTGAGTCGTCGATTTTCACAGCGGAACTGAACAGTGTGTTGGCGGCGCTGAAATTGATTGAGGAGTACCCATGTGGCTCTTTTACTGTTTTTGTTGACTCGAAAAGCGATGCCACACAAATATATAATAGTACACACCCGCTCATTGCTGAGATTCTCGTAATGTTAATAAACTTTGCGAGTTGATGTAAGAGTGTCATGTTATGCTGGGTGCCTAGACATGTGGGAGTATCGGGCAATGAGCGAGCTGATCGGGAGGCTGAGCAAGCTGCGGAGACAAATAGGGAAACGCTGAACTTGATGGTCCCGTTCCGAGACTACTACCCTCGGATAAAGGCTGCAGTGAGAAGTTTGTGGCAACAGGAGTGGGACAGAACAATTAATAATAAATTAAGAAGTATTAAACCCACCGTGCGTGAGTGGATATCGTCTAGTTGTCGTCCTCGCCGGATGGAAGTGATCCTCTGCCGCCTTCGTATTGGCCATACACGATTGACGCACGGACACTTGATGGAGCGGCAGCCGCAGCCACGATATGAGCGGTGCCGCGTTCCTTTGACTGTCAAACATTTTCTTGTTGAGTGCTCTCGATATGCTGCTGCCAGGAATGTATGTTTCCCGAGACTGCGAGGTCCTGATGAGGATGTAATGACCGGAATGCTCAGGGAAAATGAGCGCTCAGCTTTCAGTGTAACAGCACTTAAAATGTTCCTAGAGAAGTGCAAATTGAAATCTGAAATTTAACCAGAAAAAGAACAGTCTAAGCAAGGAACTTCTTCACATCTGAGATGTGGATGACTAAACTGCAATATGGCCGGGCGCGCTGCGTAGATGCCTCGGGGGGGGTTCAGCGTGGGTAAGGCGCCCGGTCATAAATGGGTGGGCAGCTGAAATCCCCTACGGGATTTTGGCTGTCCTGTGCTTGCGGATTGTGCGTGGCTCAGTAGATGATCTCTTCGAAGATCAACTGGGGCTCTTAAAAGATGACAATAGTGTGGGTGAGTGGCAATTAAAGCGGTTTTTGTGATGGCTGTTACTGTGTTTTCCATAATGATAATCGTGACAAGCGTTGAACAACAACTATATTGTATGCTTTTGTTGATATGATGTGAAGTTTGTTTTTTCTTTGAATTGTGAGACCTACGGCGCGATATAGTACGAATTACTGAAGCGCTAGCAAATCAATGCTAATACTACTACTACTTCAATGGTCATGTAAATATGCAAGTGCTCGGGTCTTGTTCTGGAGTGGAATTGTTTTTTTCCTTCAGGACAGTGATAGAGTTTATGTTCTGCAGGCGAACTACGTGCCAGAAACAGAAGAGCTGTTGGACATGGTGAGGCCGCAGTACGATGTCATCCTCTGTCTCTCTGTGACCAAGTGGGTGCATCTTAACTGGGGAGACGACGGGCTCAAGCGTTTCCTCAGGCGAACTTTCCTTAACCTCAGGCCTGGAGGGCGACTGCTACTTGAGCCCCAACCTTGGGCTTCTTATGTTAAGAAAAAGAAACTCACCGTAAGTACAGCTGGAGTTTCTGCTTTGAAGTTCATTTTTGCTCTGCCTGGTTTATGTTGTGGCATTGTGGGTCCATTTATTTACTATTTATTCCATCGCCTAGTGAGTAAACGTCAGCTACACATCGCATTTCCCAGTTAGACACTCGATTATTACTGTATCAGTTAGTTGAAACTTGTCGCCCAGTTGCTCTTTCTGTTAATGACTTATGTGAGAGACACTGTCATCCAATTAGTGATTCAAACCTTTAGTTAATCCTCCGCATCATCCAGCTAATCTTCCCCACCATATAATTAATTAGTGATTATCGTCTAGTTATGAACTTGCCCCCAAATTCACCATGGAAAAGAAGTCTTTTACATTTTTCAGGAAATGAGCAACATTTAAATTTCGTGTTCTGCAAAATTACGAAAATGTCACTTTTTGTATATTAAGCAAATAGTTATTTCCTGAATACAAACCAGTGGTTTTTCACTACGAAGTATGTTGTTTTGAAACCATCAGTAATTATTTACTGGGAATTGATTGATTTTTTGGTTGTAGCGTTCTTAACCATCGTACACACCTCGTTTTTCTTTAATTGCATTGCATTTTGACAAATTTTGACATTTATGTGAAGAACATACAAAATGATGAACACACCCTTTGCTATTGCAGTGTTATATGTTCGAAAATATCAACTGTCAAAAGCTGATCTATGTTTAGGTTTATCTACTTAAAGTTGTTGTTAGTTAAAGTTGTTAGCCAAGTTTTGGTAACGATCCTTCCAACTTTCAGAGGCCAATCGTTGGCCCTTAGGATGATTTTTTATTTCCCAATTTGAAATAAAATTGTACAGGGGATGGAGTTCATTTGATTTATATTATCTGGAAAATTCCCGAGTATATAGATAGTTTTCTTTGCTAAGATCGTTCGGTAACAATTCCTGCCTAGATCAATAATCCTGTCTAACAACAATTCATTACCTGCGTGCATTGTGTATTTCATTTAAATTACATTTGGGCACTCCAAGACGCATTTTTGAAGTCAAACACTATTGTAGCCGACTTTGTATTCTTCATTGCAGCCAACAATAAGCGAGAACTTCAAGAACATCAGGTTTTTCCCCGACATGTTCGAGGACTTTCTGCTGCGTGAAGTGGGTTTTGTGGATTGCCACACCGTCGCCACGCCCACCCACTCCGCCAGGGGCTTCCAGAGGCCCATACAGGTGCGGCCTTCATGCGAGCTGTCCTCGTGCGTCTCGTGCATGACACGCTCGTATTTTTTCTTTTATTTATTTCCTAATTTTTTTGAGAAATAAACATGGCAATGACCGTTATCATGCTTTTAAAAAATATGATAGTTTTGTTTTTCTTTTATTTCTTTCCTTCTTTTTTTGGGAAATAAATATGGTAATGACCGTTTTAATGCTTTTAAAAAATATGATAGTTTTGTTTTTCTTTTATTTCCTTCCCGATTTTATTTCAGTGAATCGTCAGTCCTAAAAATGTTTTCATCTCATTTTATACGCTAACTTTACTGGAAGTTGTTTTTGTAATTGTATACTTCATTCATTTTTGGGTACAGGATTCAAAGGTTGTGTTGTCTTTCCTCTTTTTGTGTGATCTTCAATTACTCGTTACTTTATTCCATAAAACATCTCATTGTTAACTTTCTTTCATATAACACAACATTACCAGCCTTGCAATTGTAGTTATTAAGATAACATAATAGCTTGACGTGCATTCCTTGTATTGTGTCATTCTGTTTCTGTATTTTAGTTGGGTACATTTTTTTCTCCCTATAGAGCTTGTTTCAGAAGCACGTCAACGGAGTTTAGAAGAGCATTACTGTTGCGTATGAGCAAAAATAAAATACAGTAATTTTTTTGTTTATGATAATTTACATTCGCAAATCAACATTTTAGCGTTTTTCATTGTATGGCAGGTGTACACCAAAGATGGGGATCCCAGCACTGAGCTTGCAGACCCTGAGTACGTGAATGTGCCTCGGCTGGGTCAGACCGACTCTTCTGCTCATGAAAGCGGTCGGAGCAGCACTGATACTTCGCGGGAGCTCCGCTATCCGCTGCAGCGCAACTACCCCACGTATTGCCTCGGCTTTAGGGAGCGGTTCCAATTTGCGTCTCCGTATCCGTCGCCTTTCCCTTCCCCACACCCGGGTCCATCTTCCGTGTCCCCAGCTCAGGTTGTGTCGGGTAGCCAGCAAGTGTCTCCTGACTACGTATCTGCCATCTATGCACCCTCTTCTTCACCGTATGCTCCGTCATCTCCCCAGTACGCCCCTTCGTCGCCACAATATGCCCCCACGTCACCCCAGCATTCTCCTTCTTCCCCTTCCTATGTACCACAACCCCATTATGCCCCTTCCCAACCTTCGTCTCCAGCTTATAGCTCCCCCTCTTCACCGACGTATGCACCCTCATCTCCAAGGTTCTGTGCTGCTTCTCCTACCTATGGTCCTACATCTCCATCGTATTCCCCCGTCTATCCTGTTGCTCCATCTCCAATGTATGCACCCTCTCCGTCTAGCCGCAGAGCTTATAACTTCCCCCCTCCATCCAACCAAGGCTCCCCTCAACACTCACCCACCTGGCCTAATTCTCCCTATGCCTCCCTTTCCCCTTCACAGTCTAACTCTCAGGACTACGACATGCGAGGCTCCATAGCCGACGGTTCAGTTTGGCCCAAGTTCGGCAAGCGAACACCTGGTGGAGAAGAAGCTGCAGGCCCTTCTTCTTCAGCTCATCCCCAGTTTACAACAACCTACCAACCTTCCTGGGTGTTGTCTCCAGGGCACAACTCTAACCCCTCTCCTAAGCCATCGGGTCTGTCACCCTCATCGCCGTCCCCCACCGCACAAGGAGAGTCCCCCAACACCTTTGCCTCCCCCTACCCTTACGCCTCTCCCTTGCCTTCCGCGTCTCCCCGACCTGCAGCGTCCCCACACTCTTTTCCTTCGCCTGTGCCTTCTGCGTCCCAGCTACCATCTTTTCCTCCTGCTTCCCCACATCTGTATTCCTTCTCAGCTGCTCTTCCTGCTGCTCCTCAAAATCCATCAGACAGTCCTAATGCTGTAGCATCTCCAAATGCATCCCCATACTTAGCCACTTCCTCCCCAAATCGGGTTTCTCCTTCTTACTCGTCCCCAAACCCTGCATCATCTCCTTACCAAGGTGCTTCACCGAATGCCGCTTCCCCATCGCATGGAGCCTCGCCCAACCCTTCATATCCTCCAGCATCCCCTAAAAGCTTTGCCTCCCCAAATCCTATACCTTACCCTGCGGTGTCACCGAGTGCCTCAGGTGCATCAACTCCATCAGCTTCACCTAACCCTGCCTCACAGTCACCGTTCGTCTCTCCCAATCTATATCCATCACCCAACCCTTCCAATTCACCTAATCCATATCCATCTCCCCACCCATCGGTCTCTCCTAACGTGCATTCATCAGTTTCACCTAACCCCTCTGCTTCATCTCACTGCTTTGCGTCTCCCCATCCCTCCGCATCACCACGCCCATCTTCATATGTGTCTGCGCGCTCTCATCCTCTCATTTCGTCATCTAGTGTGCCATCTACATCCCCTCAATCGTCTGCATCCCCTCGACCAGCTGCCTCCCCTTATCCATCTACCGGGGCTTCTCCTCAGCAGTCGCATCTCTACTGCTCTGCTCCTTTCTCATCTTCGCCCCAGCCTTCTTCTTTCTCGCCTCATCCTTCTTCTTTCTCGCCTCATCCTTCTTCATCGTCGCCTCATCCTTCTTCATCGTCGCCTCATCCTTCTTCATCTTCACCTCATCCTTCTTCATCTTCGCCGTACCTGTCTTCCTCGTCGCCTCACGGTAGATCATACTCCCCACAACAACCTTCTTATTCCCCCCATCCATCTTCACTTTCGCCCTACACTGAGTCACCATCACCTCGTCCCTATTCTGCATCGCCTTCTAACACGTCCCCCGCGCAAGGCTCTTCCTTAACCACGTCCTCCGGATCAGTCTTTAACACTGGAGGCCCTCATCTGTACTCCAGCTCAGTTTGTCTTGCAGCCGATCCGCCGGCTGAAATTTCTTCCATGGAGCCGCCACCTTCTCAACCACCCGTTTTCTTAACTGCACCCATCCTTGGAAGAGGAAGTGGTGCGGTAGTGCAGGTCGGTCGCTTGAGCTCCAACCATGTTGAGGGAGAGGAGAGAGCAAGCAACCTCCAACGTGAAGTTCAGGTTGAACAAAAAAATGATGAAAGGAATGATCATGTTGAAGAGAAAGATGAAATCGAGGAGAATGACGATCTAGTCGAAGAAAGAAACGCTGAGGGCGAAAGAAAAGTTGATATCGAAGAGAATGACAATAGAGCTGAAGGAGACTCTGAGTTTGGAGAAAAAGACGATGATGTTGAGAATGACGATCAAATGGAAGGAAAGGACGATGATGTTGAGGAGAATGACGATCAAGTGGAACAAAAAGATGATGTCGATGAGAATGATGATCAAGTTGAAGAAAAATACGATGATGTCGAAGAGAATGACGAACGAATGGATGAAAAAGATAAGAATGACGACCAGGTGGAAGAAAAAGACGACGATGTGGAAAAGAATGACGTTCAGGGTGAAGAACAAAATGTTGCACTCAAAGGGAAAGACATTGACGAGGAAAGTGCTGATCAGGCTGACGCTAGAGACATTGAGGTTGAAGAGGAAGCCAGTTATGTTTTAGAAACAGATGTCGAGGAACGGAATGATCAGGTCCAAGATAACGATAACGGAGAAGAGGATCATGTTGATGGGAGAAACGCTCAAAGCGCAGAGGAAGATGATATCGGTGAAAAAGATGATATTGGAGAGAAAGATGGCGACTTCGAGAAAATTGATCACAGTGTCGATGAGACTAATGAGGCTGCAGAAAATCACCGCGTGGAAGAGAACAATCATGTTGAAGTCAGAAATGGCGTTGAAAGACGTGAGACCGAGGGAAGAAATGTACATGTCAAGCTGAGACAAAGCATTGAGGATACCTCAGACGCTAACGAAAAAGAAGTTGAGTCTGAAGAAAGGAACACCAAGAAATCCGACGCAATTGTTGGAGCTAGAAATACTTAGCTGAAGAAAATAATAACCCCGTTTATAGGTACATATGGTGTGAAAAGTGAGCTGTGCCGACTTCGAACCCACCATCAAAATACTTAAGTAAAGAAACCTGTGAACTGTGTTTCATCTACAACGGGGCCTGACAGGGATGAGCATTAGAAAATTGCAGTCTTGGTTAACAAAAATTGTAGAGTTGGCGAAAATGAACCTCACGTCCCAACGATACGAGTCTATAGTCAATTAAGTGGCTGTGAAAAGGAATTCCAAGTTTTCTCCTTATCTTGGCATGCTCCTTTGTAGAGGGAATCATGATGTGTTTCTTCTGCCGGTGATGCTTAAAAATTTTCACTAATTTTTTCTTGGTAGCGCTTGACGCAGTTTATCATTGCTTGTACTTGACTCGAGCAACTTGATGCCAATCCTGAGCCACCCAAATCACCTAATTGCCCTTCGTTGAGCCTCACTCACAGAGTTGCACCCAGCTCCACCACAGGCCGAAATCAACTCAGTGATGTAGGAGTCTTCAATGTTGGGGGGATGAGATTGATCACTGGCCGGATAGCAATCATCCGATGGTTAAGTCATCAGCTCTGGTGAGTGCATTTTTGCTACATGCGGTGTTCTGGGAACTGCCTCGCTCTTTTTATAAAATGTTACGAGAAACTGTAGAATTGAAACATTTTTTCTACATAGTTTGTGTCTAAAATAACAGTCGCTCGATTAGGAAGAGGTTTCACTTGGATCCCTGAATCGTGTCCAATAAAAAGCAGTATCGATAATTAACGGCATTAATTCGACAGGGAAAGAAATAATTAATTTGATCTTGGGTAATGCGTGCGGAATTATAGATGAAAGTTTCAACTTTGGTTTACGTAATTGAAGCTATCTTTGTTGAAGCAGATCATTCTTGTACAGCAGGGGAAAATAATTCACGAACGAAATATCTAGCTCACATCAGCTGTTCTTCAATATTTTTTTTCCTGAAGTCATATCAATTAGCAGACCGAGTGAAAATTGATTGTTAAAAACCGCGTAACCGAAAGTTAATTTTAGAAGCCCTTGGTCCTACGAAAAAATTAATAGGTACTGCACGCTGCAATTGTTACATGGTAATTTGTATATTGAAGCTGTCTTTCATTGTAGGAAAAGTCATGTAGGTATGCTTATACTTCTAATTTACTAGACTGAACAATTGGTTGGCAAGGGAACTTTTTTGTGATAAAATGTTGAAGTGTTAAAGTTTGATAGACAAGGGTTTGTTTTAGTTGCAATACATATTGTTTGTTTTCAAAACTTGGCTGTATAAATAAATCGTGCTTTCTGAATACAGTATTATTTAGCTACATCCGTTTCATTAAGATACCAGAGCGTATGTAGTGTTGGTTCGTGCCATAACACGCATACCAAAATTTCGCATCCTGCGCCTTTTTTGACGGTATTCAGTGCTTTTTTAAGTGCGTTATATATATATATATATATATACTAGTAACAGGGAAAGAATGAGTCCTGTGTGTATCTTGGTCACTTTCGGGTTATTAACCTTCAATACCCTGATTCTCGGTAATATCAAAGAATACTCAATGTCTACTATTTTTTCATTTCTGTTCTTGCTAGTTTGCTATTCACCGCACACACGTGCCTTATCTTTCTACGTCTAAAACTTCAAGGTGCTGATAAAGGTAAATTATACACATTTTAGAATAAATTATATCGAGTACGTTTTTCACAACGAGCGATTGCCTATCTACATCAATTCATGGAAAAGTCCACCGCATTATGTACAGGAACAGAGTCGGAGCAGACATGCGTAGGCCTTCGCCAGTTCACCATTATTAAGCCTCGCAATAATGTTAGACAACAAATTTCGAATACTTCAAAAATACTCGTGATAAAATTTTAATATGCTGAATAATAACAGCTCGATTAACCGATTCAAGTTATAAAATTTATTTTAAACGTTTGCTCATGAACTATTTTCATCACAAATACGTATCAGAGGAAAAACTATACATTAAACTGAATAAAAGCTTTTAAAGGCAATTTTTTAACCAGGCAGTGACTATTCATGTCATATCGAGCGCAAGCTGACCACGGATAAGAGGTGTATAAAGTTAGAGGGTGTCGCTGTAGGGGACGTTGTTGACGTTGCCGACTGCAGCGACTGTCAACTTGCCGCTAAATGCCCGGGCGATCGCCTGAAAGGAGAAATCGTTCTTCAGTATTCAGGCCAAATTTCATCTTGAACAGAAATAGTTTTTTTTTCACATTTCACAAATATGCCCCGAATGAGTCGTAGAGGCATGCCGTTTTGTTTATCATCATGATTATTGTAATCAAAATCTTGCTTCTATTCCTATAAATCAACATAAATGCAAAAATTAAGTGGAAATCCAGTTGAATGCTACGCTTTCAGATGGCGATGAAGAGCATAGGTTATTTGATATTAAAGAAAAAATGATACAATAATAGTTTCTGATAAAACCCAGCAGTGCTTTGACGATAAAACCAAGTGTGTATACATAGGTATTTAATGGTATAAATTGCTCACTTCGTAACCCACATCACCATTTTTAATTTACTCGATCACATATTGCTCAGTTGGGCCACCGGATATAATGATTATCTTGTAATTGTTTTATACTTTTTACGAGAGAAAAAGAAATCAATATTAACGGGAATCGTTATTTACATTTCTTGTTTGGAAAACTGGAAATATCGTTCGTAAACTGAATAATTGTAAGACAACCATGAAACAGTGTAACTGATTTACGTAATTTGGACCAAGTATAAAGAACTTCTTTCTACAGAGTAAAAGATTCGATTGGTTAGTTCAAGCCCTCCCCAACCACAATACAGGCGTTTCGAAGAAAGAAGGCATTAATTAATATGGACTTGAGGGAATGCGGAACTATGCACAAGATACCCTACGCACAGAAACAGAAAGTTAAGAATGACGGTATGAAACAAGACAAAAGTTCACGACGAAGAAAGTTAAGAGGTGCTGAAAAACATGACATTAGTGAACCATAAAAAACTTGTCCTCAACAATACAAAAAATATTTTAATAAAGAAGGCGTAACTAGCACCTCGGGACCTTACATTTTCCCCTGGTGGAGTTAATTTTTATAGATGCAATAGTGACACCCCTCTGAAAGGTGTCTACATAATAGGGAAAATTTTGAATTATGTGCAATATGAAATCAAAATTTCAGTCTCAATTCCTCAAAAAGCAGTTGAATTTAGCCTCACGTTTATGCTGAAAGAGCTGGCACCGTGACAACCTGACATGTTTACAGGTATATTAATTTTCGCCCATTTAGGAGAAGTATAGTTACCCTCAAGTAGGATAAGCCCCACATAGGCTTAGGTGAGTTAGATTTGTCTTTACTACGCTAAGAGACAGGCTCTCCCAGGGAAGACACTGCTAAATTACCTCAGCTATCGATAGGCTTCGGGACTTCTATCTTTCGTGTCCATTTATTTTCATTGCATTTCGTGCCTTGTTCGCCATTACCTCTTCGTCTTTCATTCCTATTCCTTCTTAAATTACTGTTTCTATGCGTAGGGTATCCTGAGTGGTAACACATTTAGTGCATAGAATCTACGTTTTCCTTGGTCCACACTAAATGGTCCCTTCTCTTCTCTCTTTTGAGATCGGCTATGTTGTGGCTCGAGAATGTTAAACTATCGAATAAAACAAGTGATAGTTTTATACAACAGTTAGTGGGCGCGTTAGTGTGAGGCTCATTTCACACTGAAATAACAAAGCAGCATCTAGCAAGCTCGCATGAGCTATCTAGCAGATGGTCTGCGAGACTGGTAGGTAGGAATAGCATTTTCACTCGCATGCTGGATAAAAAGTGCGGAGTTCAGTGAGAGAGCAACGGCTCGTAGTAGTGCTATTCCTACTGACCAGTCTCGTAGACCATCTGCTAGATAGCTCATGCTAGCTTGCTAGATGCTGCTTTGCTAGCTCAGTGTGAAATGAGCCTAAGGCTCCGTTTCTATTGCATAGATGTTTCTACAAAGGAAAGAGAAGGGACCATTTAACAACGACTAAGAAAAAAATTACACTTGTGTAGGTGTATTTCCACACAGGATTCTTTGCGCAGAGAAACAGCAAGTAAAGAAGGAAGAGGAAGAAAAGGCGAAGAGATGACGAAAAAAGTATGAAAACTAAAAAAGATGGCACGAATGACAGAAGCGTCAAATGCCTATGTATAACTGTAATCCATTGCACTGCCTTTTCTGGATGCGCCAGTCTCCATAGCATAGGACATAGAAACATAATTGAACCTACAGTATACCTACCCTATGCCTCCTCAGGGACATATTTTATCTTGGAACACTTGACCTCACTGTATTCGTTGAGTGCGCACTAATTCAGGATGTTTACTCACATTAGAGATGCTTTTAAAAATCCATTGTTTTGAACGAAATCGACATTTAAACTTGGCAGTATACGTCACGAAGTACAACTCCAATTCATTCTGCCATAGGTATTTAAGAGAAATTACCCCCAGCTAAAAAATATTTAGGGCCCTTCAAACGACTTATGAACTGACCAGATTTCTAAGCGTGTCACTGGCAAACTGACTAAAATTCTTGGAGGACTTGCAAGAGACAATCTTCTCGATTATCAGGGAAGGAGTTTCTCCCTCTTACGATGTGGAATATTTTCACATGAAACGTTTAGCAATTAACTGCTGTCTCGCTAGCAAGAATATAAATCAATGCTTAAACTTCAATTGCCTGTCATGAGAGCACGAGCAGCATCTGAAGCATAAATTCGTTGCATTTTAAAAGAAGCAATTTGTTCTTGCTTGAACTAAAAGAATGGTTTCTTTGAAACTGCGACACTGCCTTTAAAATATTTCCACTTGACGGTTGAGTAAATCGAGATTCATTGATGGCAGAGGAATACTCGCTACACTGACCACCATCAGTGCTACTGTAATACATACACACTGTGTTCATAAAAAAAAAGCAGACCGAACTTCGAATTGATGGAGCTCAGCAGTTATTACTGATAATTTGGTTCTGTAAATGCCAGCCTGTGTTTTATGTAAATCAGTACCTACAATACCACTTGCACAAATAAAACATATTTGCAAGATCAAGTTTGTTCTGCTTTTTTTTGGGAGACCCTGTATAGCTTAGTTACCTTGGTGACGTCAGCGGGGCTGATGGCGTCGATAGCCTTTGCAGCGTCAGCAACATCAAAGGAGGAGCCTGTCAGCAGTAGCTGACGACCCGTCCTCTGCACCTCTCCGCAGCCAGTGTCTGGCAAGGAGGTGAGAGATGAGCTACAAAATCCAGAACAGCAACAACAGAAATATTTGAACTTGAGACGTAACCTCAAACGAGCTGAATAACTCTGGAAGTATCCAACAGGACAAACTAAAGAAACATGGATATGCTTTAGCCTGTTACGTAAAATTGAGGCAAAAAAAACCGTTGGTTGTTGAAAGGAAAACCTCGGAATGTAATACCCATTTCTCACGAGACACAATTTACTCTGATCAACAAGGAAAAACTAGGATACATTACAATTACAACTCCAATTGGGTCTAGATATTAATATGCCGTGGTAATATCTCTCGTGCAAAGCAATGAATGGAGAATCAGACCATAGATGCACCAGTAACAACTCCCGCAGCTTCCACACATTGGCTGCTCGCAACCCGACTCGAGGCAAAGCTTGAACTCTTATAACGAAATACTACGTAGGTCATCATTCACACGTAATAAGGAGCAACCTTAACAACCATTTAAGAGTGTAAGAAGGCTACAAACTATTCCCTGGCAAACTATCCTTCCGGAGTGACTATGGTCCTCGTCGGCTGTATGAGAGTCTGCGTAAGATACGGACGTCTGTATGATATTCCTGTGAGACAAAAACAACCTTGTTATTTCTAAATACTCGATCCAAAAAGACATTTTTTTCTCTAACGTCCAAGCTCATGTTATTTTAAGATTTAAAACACTTTTATGCTTTGGTTACATTAAATTACGAGTCAGTTAAAGTAGCCTTTTCAATCACAATCACAGTACTCTATAAAAAAAAGGAATTCACCATTTAATATGGAAGCAAGAGAACGAGAAATTTACGCACCTTACGTCCTCCAACCATGAGCAGAGAACCGCAAACTTAAAAGAAAATTATGAAACAAGACGAAAGTTGAAGGAAGTAAAAGGTACAGAAACACATCACAGCACAACCTTAAAAAAGTTAACAGAGCAAAACCCATTCTGAAAAAGGAAGGGCATCTTAACCTTCAGCTCAGGACCTCATACCTTCCTCATGGGAACAGCAGTTCCCGTCTATACGATAGTTTTATTCTCCTGATGGGCCTCTATGTTCGCTCAATCCATTCATCACCTTGACTACAATTGTGCAGACCAAACAGCTGATTTGGTTAGGTTAGAGGAAATAGAATTGGAAAATCGATTTTAATGCTCGAATAAGTTTCCCTTCATATGAAATATACAAAATATAAGTGCACGATAATATTTATTCCAAACGATAAAATTCCTTCAAAAAGGAGTCGGGAAATTGTTGAACTGTAATTCATTAAGATTAGTGCATAAATGAACAATTTACTTAGTGGTACACATTTGTCCCAATACGTAGTCAACGAGTTGAGCACTTGAGAGGAACCTCAGGCAGCATCACATCAAACCTTCACTGGATCAGTACGGACGCTTTTGCCTGCTCGAGTAACAAAATCACGCGAAATAGCGAAAATAAACAGATATGTATCTACAAGGCAAACTGCTAAGTGAAACATGATTCCTAATTAAGAGAACTCACAACTTGTCAAGAGGGCGGTCTTGGTACGAGCCTTGGCACCCGCCACATCCTTGTCGGATGCTGTCAAGTTCTTGGCAGCCTTGACCAACTCCGACACGACCTGCTCATGGTAATTAAGTCATGTCTCCATACACCACGCACTAAGCACAAGTCAGTCACACATCGTATAAACTAAATAGCAGACGGTTACTTTCAGTTTTTCGTACAAAGCTGTTCTTCCATATTTTCATGAAGTAACTAGAGATTTCGGACATCTCACTGCAAACCTCTCAGAAAAACACACGATTAAAAATTGTTAAAAAAAACACTACAATGAACCGCCAATAATTTAACAATGCCCCAGAAGTTAAGCTCGCTTTCTTTGCTCTACTCAGGAATCCCAAGCTTATGACCAGTTTGCTCATGCCATACAAATTCACACGTCGATTTCTTGTTCAAAAACTTGTATTTTCTCGTTCCTTCTTTACCAAATTGATAAGAGCGAATGGAAACAGAATATTTTATTTTACTTAAAAGCTCAGCACTGTACGATTGATCTTAACTAAGTCTTTACAGGTTATAACTATAATACGAGAGCACGCTTTTTTTTCTATTTAGCGATGATTAGCTACCTATCAAACACCAACCAATTTCCTGATGCCTAAACTGATAAATACACACGAAGTCTAATGAAGTTCGGTATGGTATCAAGTCTCTTACCTCTTCAGTGATCACTCTAGAGCTTGAGCATCTGAAATTTCAACGCAGAACTTGATGATATATCTCAATCTAAATTGCCATGACAAGTCACAAACAACTTGGTGATTTGTTCAATCGGTTCAGACACTAAAACGAGTCCGCCGCCAGTCATTAGGTTAAGGCAAGAAAACAAACATGGCCGGCACGTATTCAACGGGCTAAAAAGAGCTAAAAAACACGACGATCAGTTATTCATTGAGCTCAAAAAATCTGAAACAACATGGCAGAGCCAATCAACAAGCTCAGTCGGTCAGTCATTCAATAAGCTCAAAAAATCTATAACAACACGGCAGAGAGTCAATCAAGGAGCTCAGACGAGTCAAAAAACCTGACAGCCATTCATCAGGAAGGCAGATTATCTTAGTAACCTTAGGAGCCTGTGCAGCAGATGCGGTGACTCTGAAGCCGAGCAGCCCCGCGTCCGAGAAGCTGAGGCTGTAGCCCTGGATCTGAGCGGGTGCGCCATCCTGCAAGGCGCGCAGCAGCACAGAGGACGCGTTGCTGCCGTACTTGATGGACTTGCCACCCCCCAGCAGCTGGGCGGCCACTTCTGCCACCAGGCTGTCCGTACCGCCCGCCCTGAGCAAGGCAGTGTGCTTAGAACACACTACATAGTTCAGTGGTATTCATTGTGCGGCAATTCACGGCTCTCGAAAAATAAATAAATTAATTAATATATACTTCATATAATATACGCTAACTTGCAGTAGCTGCAGCTCTCTCAATGCGTTTAACAGAAGTGGCTCTCTTGCAAAAATTAGTGAATAACACTGCCATAGTTGGTTCTTTACGTGTTGCGTTTTCAAGGAAGAGGGAGCCTAATCGTACATCAAAGATAGCACTTTGTCCACTTAATTTATATCCTACATAAATGATAGCACTCTGAACTCAGAAAGCACCATAAAAATAATGCTTTAATAAACAATTGAATTTATATCCTCAATTCACACCCTTCTCTCCAGAACAAACACTCCACGGGCATTTTCTCCCACATCAAGGTGTACGCCCATGATAAACGTGATGGCTCTCAAGGAGATGCTCGCTGCTTTTTTTCCCTTGAGTTGTGCAATGCATAAATAACAGAAATGCAGTGACAACAAAATTAGTATTCGTGTTGGCCCTAGGGTATTGGCCCTAGGCGCTACACACACACACCAAATTGTGCACGAGACTCTGATTTATCGGTCCAATGCATGCCATAAACTGCTTTTTCCACAGACACCAAAACATTGATGTGGTGGGGATGACCTTCCACCAATGGCTTGTATATAAAATTAGAAACACGAAAAAGGGTCTCCTCAAACAATCAGGTTTTAGGAAAATCCAATTTCTAAAATTTGGCTTGGGAGCACAGAGGAAGAGAGTTTTCATACTGTTCAAGTCAGGGTTCAAACGGTTAAATGAGGCCCTAAGGATCATACGGTACCAAGCGCCACTTTTCAAGAACGTCAGAAAATGGAATTCAAGTTTGTCGTCTTAGAAACCATCGTATTTCAGTAACTCATAGAGGTATTTGATATTTTGTAGCTATCTTCCTTTACCTACGAGTTGCTCTCCAGACAAAGAAAAGTTTGGGGATGACAGCAGCATACAGAATTCATTTTTGCTAGGTGTATTTGAAGATTAGTACCGTATGATTCTAGAGGCCTTAAATACTTGTCCCACCACAGCCCCGCTCTCATCTCCTCCCACACCACCACCTCCTCGCCCACAACTCACTTGGCACCCTCCCCTACGACGGCCACATTCGCGACGTTGCCGCCAGTCTCGTGCCTCAAGTCCCCACCGAGGTACTTGGTGGGAGAACTGCTGGGGACTGACCCCCCTGAGAGCCCCAAGGCCTCAGCTCCAGACACCAGAACTCCGTGGTCCACGCCAGTCCCAACCACCACCAGACCACTGGCGCCGTGCGTGGCAGACACAAATGCGTTCAGCTGTGGCACACAGAAGGGTATTGAAAAAACACGACATAATCACAAATAAAGGCAAGTCCAAGATTCTCCTGAGTCACAATTCGCACGCCACCAGAGTTTTAAATCATTGAAAATATATGAAGGGTCGTTTTTGCAGACTAGCCCATTCATATGAAGACAATCGCCAAACGTCTGTCAAAATGAAGCAATAACAAGACTGCTAACATAGCACAACAGTAAGAGGAGCAGCCTCCTACACTGTACAGCTGTCGACATGCCGTTGTGATGAATATGTTCAGAACAAAATCCTGGACTCAACTTTGTACAAATGAGTTATGCACGTGTAACACTACGTTCATGGAGTGATATCGTATACAATAAAAAGCTTCAAGAACTATTGGCGAATTTAGGAATATTAGTGAAATTTTAGGTAAAGGAAACTCCGCTAAACTTACTTGATCAAAGCAGTATGTGCATTTAAAATAATTTACCTAATATCCTAACATATTACCTCTTTCTAATATTTTACCTTTTATCTAATATCCTAACATTTTCCTTTCCTAATATTTTAAGAAAGAGGCACTGAAAAAAGTGACATTAGCTACATACATACATACATATACCAGGCCTCTCCTCCCTATGGGAGAGTAGCCGACAGCAGGCCACAATCAACACTTTTAGTCACTAGGATGCGAGAGAGGCAGCACTGGCCGCACCAGGACTGCCAGGATCAGCAGCAGCCCAGCACAACCACCTTTCACAGTCAGGCCCGACAGCCATAGCTGGTTTACCCCGACCGCTTCATTGAGTGCAGCCCCTCCCCCCCGCACAGGACAAGTCAACCCCATCACACGCGGGCAAGCTCCCAGTACAGCGTCAAAAATAAAATTACCTTCTTATGCACGGCCCCCCACTCACTTCTGTCCGCAGTCATCCCTCTCGCCACATCCACAGTCAGACCCCTTTCATACAAAGCACGCTTCACCCCATCCAACACATCCGTGGTCTACCTCGCACTTTAATACCACTCACTTCTGACATATAATTTTTTTTCACCAACCGCTCAACATTCATTCTTTCAACATGCCCAAACCATCCAAGCGCTCTTTCATCCCCTCGCCTGCTCAGCTTTTTGATAACCCTGTCTGCCCGCTAACCAACTCATTCCTCATCCTATCTCTTCTTGTCACTCCATACATGCTCCTCAAACACTTCATCTCTCAAACACATCCATCTTCCTCCTCTCAGCTACTCTCAAACCCCAGGACTCTGCTCCATACAACAAAACTGGCACAATCAAACTTTCATACACTCCCCTCTTAGCATTCACACTCAAACTCCTGCATTCAAAAACTTTCCTCATTGCACCCAATGTCTTACAGCCTTCA
>JACJUY010003423.1:44761-55876 GCA_014220935.1 Platorchestia sp. MABIK
GCACCTTTCACTTCTACACTTCTTATTCCACTTCTATTAATTTCACCAAACACAGGCATTCTAACATCAATTCCAACAGCTACCACTCTTGCAACCCTTTCATCTTTCACGTTCAGCAGTTCCCCAAAATACTAAACATTACATTACATTTGACATTAGCTAACTAAATATAAAACTGAGCACTGCCATCAGAAAATGATTAGTTACAAGACTAGATTATAAATTAGTTTCCAAACAAAGGTTTCAACAAAGGTATTCCAAAAAGAGGAAAGAGGGAAGCATCATTTAGCATGAAATTGAAAGATCATGGAATCTATTCGCAAGGTGTGTCAAAACACCCTGCGAATAAGAAAAGCATGATTGTAAAGAGTTCATGATACAAGAAGAAAATTAAAGAAAAAAATTATGGGCACTGAAAAAAACAGTGAACAGAAAGAAATGGTCAAGTGAACCAGTCAGTACCTGCTCTGCAGAGATTTTGTTGACATTGTAGGGTGGGACATAAATGGAGTTGCCAAGGGGCTGTGCCCTGAATGCTGCCTTGCCCACCAAGTCGATGACCCTGTCCTCTGGAGACAGCTCAAGCGTGGCTCTCAGGCGAGCAGACACATACTGGTTCGGGAACTCGTAGTAGCGGTACGAGTTGTTGCTCGTCAGCGACGCAAGCAGGCTCAACGTCTCACCCCTGGAATGATGCACGCATTGACAAACATTTTCAGTAAGTAAGATTTGAATAAAAAAAATTTGTCTTGACATTTTGACACTGATCAGCAAAGATGCCTGCTCCAGAGAGTACTTCACTAACATGAGAGACCTCAATTCTTCAGGGGCATCTTACCACTACAAGAGCTCACTTCAGCCACTGATATTTACCGATAATTTCAACACCGGTGCATGGGATCAAAGCTTGAAACCTCAACTCGTGTTGATCATTCATTTGGCTAAGCCCATTAAAACAATAAATGATAGAGAAAAAGAAAAATCCAAGTGCTTTACATGGAAAATAGAAGAAGTAGTATACATCAACGACAAATTAGATGCAGCATCAAATGAAGTAGATCAACAAAAAAATTATTCAACAATTACAATAATAAGCAAGAGAACAAAATAGATTCAAGTCTTAACCACAACAAAGGTGTTCTCAAGAGAGGCAGATACGACGCACTAGTTAGCATGGAGTTAAGGGAACGCAGAATCTATTCAGAAAGTGCATAGAAATAGTGAGTTGAGAAAGAAGTTTATGAAACAGAATAACAGTTAAAGAAGAAAGTATCAGGTGCTGGAAACAAGGACACCAGTGAATCGAAAAAAGATTGTCCGTAACAAAATAAAAACTTATTCTATTTTAACAAAAGGAAGGCCTACCTAACCTTTAGCTTGAGACCTTACATATTCTCCCAAGGAGCACAAATTCCCAGAGATACAATACTTGCATTCCACTGAGGGGTGAAAAACTCAAGCTACTCAAACTTTGAATTCAAGAAAATCATTTCAGTTGCTCTCATTGATTCAATAAATTAATTTCCGCATTTCTCGAGCATCCATAAAAATTCAACTGAATCATTGGGCATGTGAGATGGAAAGAATGACAATTCTCTTTGTATAAAACACTTATAAATACTAGTAGGTAATAGTGGGTACTTGGGCGTTAGGCATTGTGTTTTCCTTTAGCACTCTGGTTCTACTCACCTGTATTCCTATAGCAAAAATCGAACAGTTATGAAGATATTGGACCAATTTCAGAATGAAAAATAGTAAAGCCACAGTAAAGTTACCAAAACCTGGGTGGATTGGGCTTGTATAAAAATGTCTTTTTTGCCAACCCTGATTGAAATTTGACAGAAGGATATGTCTTACATACTGAAATACCTAGAAATGAAGTACATACCATGGTAACACATGAAAACATAGGAAAAAATATGTGTTCAACAATGCCTAAACATTCGAGTTAAAAACTGAATGCAATAGAGTCTATGCTAACACCAGCACCTATTACAAATCAAACGTAACACAGATCCTTATTTTTTCAAGTCAATAAACACCCTAAGATTTTTTTGAAATGCTTCCTGTAGCTGGAAAGTGTATTGACACGAGATAATTTGGGCCCTCATACACTACGCTCATCACTGGAAAGCACATTACGACAAGATAATTTTCACACACACTGTCCCTGTTGCATGCAAGAATGTCAACACTAGAAATAGTTTTGACACCCACTGTTCATGCTAGTGAGCACACAAAGACTGGAAATTATTGTGAGACACACATGCTATCCCTGTCATTGACAAAAACATCAATACTAAAGTTAATTTTGACACACTATCTCTGTTGCTGGAAAGTACACCAAGACAGGAGATAGTTTAGACTCACACGCTGGTCTTGTCGTTGACAAAAGTAATAATGGTAGAGCAATAATTTAGACTCACACGCTGTCCCTGTTGCTGGCGAGAGCGTACACAGCAACCTCCCTGTCGGACCTGACGTTGAGGGTGGCCCCAATCTGCTGCAGAGTCCTCTGCATGTTGAAGCCAGTGCGCTGCGCCGAGCTGAGGCCTTCTGAGGCGCACAGACGCAGCATGTGGCTCACGCCAGGCACAGTGTCATAGCGGGAACCCCCTCTGAAATGCGCCGGTCGTCAGTACAGAAAATACAAGCCCTTTATTCAACATGCTCACTGCGATGGGTGAAACTGAAGTTCAATATTTAACTCAAATTTTAAATCAAAAGTTGTTAGGAATTTTTAAATACCAAACATTAACTGGGTCCTTTAAATACCATTAATTGTAAAAGATTGTTGACACTTTTTCAAACGACCCATCAATGGGTCGTTTTGGAACAGGAAAATCTTGAGCACAACCCATCTTGGTATTATTGTAATACATGGGGTTTTGCTACAACAGATCCTATCTTGTTTCACCAATGGTTCTGGGTTTAGAGCTTGATCTTTTTTTTGAATTCAACTCCTTCACAAAAGAACTTGCTTAGTGGTTTTTGTGAAAAAAGTCTACTTTCAGATGCAGACTATTTTGAAGTGCGGCATACCTTAAAAGGAGCAAAACCACCGTTAGAAGAAAATATGACATTGAAAATTTTAGCATGATAAAAATATTTTTCCAACCCTGGTAGTAACATTCACCAACGTAAAAATGATTTCAATGTCATTCAAGACAAAAATGAGAATCAGAAAAATACCAGCATACAATTTAAACTTTAGCATTAAAAAAAAATTCAAGAAGAAAAGTGTTTTATGAAGTCAATAACAAAAGTAATTTATAATTATGCTTCTGCATTAACTAGCAAATGGTAAGATAATGAATCACTACTAATAATGAAAACTTGCACTCACAAGTACACAATGCAGCATTGGTAAAAAAAGTTCCCCTGACGAAATATAGTTGATGAACAACAGAATCTGATGAAGCATCAGTTGAGTACCAAAACTGACATGTTGCTTGCTTTCTTGCAGAAAACTATGTGCACTAGCACAAAACTAAGATTTATTTTCCTATTTCAAATAGTGGAAAAATATTGAAACATTCACTTTAATCTATCTACACCTTAACATAACCTACTTGAATGCCATCTCCACTAATGAAACAAATAAATGGTAGGATTGCACACAAGAGGAGCACCACCACCAACCTGAGAAAAACAGCCACACGAGCAATGGGGGAGTTGTTCTCAGCAGAGGCCACCACAGTACCAGATGGGAGCTTGGACACCTGCACTCCACTAGAGGCAAGGGCAGGAGCAGCAGCTTTGGCAGCCACCTGAGCACTGTAGCTTCTCTGAAAGATCAAATCAAACGTTAATATAAGCCTCCCAAGCCGTAATGAAGACGTTCCAAAAAGAGGAAGGCAACATTTAGTATGGAGATAAGGGAACATTGAATCTATGCACAAGGTCCATAGAAACAATAAGTTAAGAAAGAAGTTCACAAAACAAAATAAATGTTAAAGGAGAATGCTGTAGGTGCTGAAAAACAGGACAGCAGTCAACCAAGAGAAAGATGATCCTTTACATAACAAAAAACATTTTATTTTCACAAAAAGAAGGCCTACCTAACTCAGCTTAGGACCTCACATTTTATTCTGATGATTCTCATTGATACAATAGTTTCATCTCCTTGAGAGGGGCTTCTCCAAAAATTAAGATGAATGTAGTAGTAATTACCCTTATTTTTTATGCATAATTTGATAATTTCATGCTATGTTCAATGCATAGTTTTTGCAATATTTTATACTGGAGACATTATTAGAAATAACAGCTCATGTTACACACCAAATACTAGACGCTAGTAACAGTGACCAACCCCTTTATTCAAGTTGAACCTAAATGCAGGCACTAGTATACAAGAGATGAGGCTTAGGCTAAACTGCCAGCTTGTAAACTTGGTTGGTCATTAGCCAATACCCAAATTGATGGAAAACTCTAAAGATCAGTATCAACATCTTTCAACCTTGATTACCAGAGCTGCTACTACCCCTTGTTCTATGTGCTCTTCTTTTCCATCGGAATGAACTCTAGATATCTTCACAAAAAACTAATCCTTCTACACATTGTTTCTTTAGCCACTAACTTTGTAGAATCTTTTACATGAAACATATTACACATAGTTTAGATGCATTTTAATACTCTTGTCTATCTCTTTAAGCTAACTTTTGCTCCTTGAAACACCGATAGCACTCATTTGTTCCTTGTGCACTCACACAAAGTTTGGTGAAGGTTACTTTTACTGAGCCAGCTTGAAGTTTGAAGACATTCATTATCAAAGCGTTCTGCATGTAGTGCAACTGTGAGGGTGTGCTGTAATTACACTGCATAAATATTGAAGGCTTGTTTTAGCCAATGACTTCTGTCTCTCATCATCAATAAAGTGTTATGTACCTAGGTACAAACTTTGAAATTCCACCACCAAAAGAGTGAACGGCAGAACGTGGACCTTACGCCTGATCGGTTAGTAATCAATTGACGAAAGCAAGCTCTGCAAACCATTGCTTATAGGGAAGGCGACAGAGAAAAAATGAATCACACTCTTCGACAGTTGAGGGCTGCCAACCGCCTCAACAAATCTACAGAAGCTGCAGCAGTCACTGCGGCTATTTAAGCATACGTTGACAGTTAGGTAGAATCATTATGGTACGAGAATTCCTCTTGTAAAGATCTGTTAGTCCCACCTTTAGACTTTTTAATTTAAAACTCAGCCGGCACTCTGAGAGAGAGTCTAGGTAATCCCCGTGTAACTTCATTTCGACACATCCAATTTAACATAATTACTAGACCTTTTATTTGTCAACATCGCTGCGCACTCCAAGGTAAGTTCTTTGGGAATGTCTATTATTTTATCATCCTTAATATTTGCTAGTTTCATCCAACCCTCGTCATATGTGTGTTCCCCCTTCGTTAAAACAGTAAATGTATGGCCGTACTAAGATTTGTGTTTCATATATCCTGCTAAAATGAACCGTAAATTTGAAGGTCAACCTTGAAAACGACAGATGAAGTAGGACGAACAGTATAATTGAATTGAAAAGAAATGAAGATTACGACAAAAGAAAACAGTTGTGAAAGAATATTTCCACAATATTATGTAGTTATTCTGATGCCAGTAATATTAGTTAAGGTAGCATTAACACAAGCAAGCTCTTACTGTGTGAATCTACATTTGTACTTGAGGATATTTAGATATCAATTATCATAATGTTCACAATATGAAAATTACCCCCTTGGATTTACAACAACACTTTTGATCCATTGTTCCTGTAGCATGCATTAAGCAATCTAACCAATTGAGTGCTCTAAATTGTTCTGGAGAAAGTGAAGTGCTCTTTCTAGTATTTCTGGAGCGATAGAATGTATCAGCAGTTTTTCTTAGTAATAAACCTCTTGATTTATTTCATGTCAAAATTACTAGTATGTTTCAATAAATACCAAGACTATTGAACATTGTTATTGATAACTACTATCTGAATTCTGAAAGCATGATCTGATGAAGGTACACAACCAAAATATCTATCAAAGAAATGTCATGTACCTATTGTAATTGATCTTACTTATTTCTAGTTTTCAAATTCAAATGGTGGCCATAAATTTGTAAATTGATTTATTTACACTTTACGGGCAGGTGGAACTGAAGTTCAATATTCAACTCAGATTTAAAGTCAATAGTAGTTAGCCATTTTGAAAACAGCAAACATTTACTGGATCACGCCTTCATTTTGTTTTGATGAAGTATTTAAGATTATTGAATTTGTTACTGGTCAGTCTGCAGCATTATGAAAATTGCGTTCGTGTACCACCGGTGGCTCACGTCACAGTCAAAGTGTTAATATCAAGAGACTCAAAAAGTAAAGTGAGGTAAACTATCCTTTAAAGCTTTGTGTTATAACTTCAGCTAAAAAATAGTTCATGACATTTAAATATTGAACAGAATGTGCACTTAAAAAATAACCAATTCCCTCCCTTACTGTATTAGATAATACAGAAAATACTTCATCTTATTTAATTTCCAATTTACCGCATTTTTTGTAATTTCCTATAAGTTAAGTTAAAAATACTCATCATAAAAAACCACAAAGCTTTGATTCATAGAGAGACCAATGCCTGTATTGATAATCTGCAAAGTTTTGTTCATGAAATATGTTCATATTGAAGGCAGTTAATTTATTTTATGACTAAACTACTCTGTAATTTAATTAAAATTTTCTAATTTGCTGATTGCAGATTCCATTGTTATTGTTGAAATTTTTTCAACAATAATCTATCATAAATCTAGTACTCTATTGATAATATGGAAGTTAAGCAAAAATTCAGTTATATTTCTTCAATTCCCAGTGCAGGCTTTTTAAATTGGTTTTCCTAAATCCATAGAAGGCCAAATTCATCTTTTTCAAAATGTCTTTCAGTTTACATTTACTGCTTTGATTTTTTCAGACAGCATAGCCAGAACATTTACATCTTTAACACCTTGAGAAAACTAACACTCACATTCAATTGTGAGTGTTTATGTTTCTGAAGGCAATATTTGAGTCTCATTACTGGAAATGCAGGTCAGTGCTAACTAGAAAGTGTATATTACACTTATTTTGGAGAGAATCATAAGGGTCAAATGTAATGCATCCTTAGAGTTTGTACCAATTTAACTAGCTTGTTGTCATTAAACTTTTTACCTACAATTATTCCTTGAAAACAGAAATAGTTGCACAAGCAGTTTTGAATCAATGGATTTAATGAATGAAAGTGATACTTTTTAAACATCAAAATTTAAATTTTCATTTTTTTAACAATAAAATGTCACCTAACTCTTTAGATTTACAGATTACCAAGTACTTACATATATGAGCTACTACATATGAACTTTAAATGCTACATTTTAAATCTGATAAAATAGAAAAGTACAAAAGATACAATTGCTTTTCCAGTTACATATTCTGTTTGAAGTCAATACAAGGTACTATAGCTGACATCTTAAATGTCAATACTTCAGATATCAACAGACAATATTTGGATATTTTTAGCTGCTGGACACTAATCAATTGTCCAATTACTACTGCTTGCATAATAGCAACGAGATTGGAATAAACAACTTTTCTTCTATGCATTTTCCGTCATAAATCAATAATCAACAAGTTATAGCTATATTTTAATTTTAGTTTTTCATAACTAAACTGAATGTTACGTTAGGTTGGGTAGGTTAGCTCAGATAATCTTATTTAAACAATTGTACTTACCTGAAAATGCAATTGCTCCATCATTTTTTTTCTATAAATTTACCTATTTTTCTAAAATAATTAGATTACACAAACAATAAGTACACATCAAGGCAGCCAAGTCTCATACGCGGCACCGCAGTCATGATGTCATTTGCAGCATTTGAATTGTTTGCAGTTTTACATTGCTGTAACCCATTAAATGTTAATTTTCAACCAAAATTACATAAAAAAAAAGTTGTTCATAAAAAATTGATTATTTGAGCAAATTTGAGCTATGAAAGACAAAAGCTAACATACCATTTTAACTCTTTAAATACTCATTTTAGGCGGAAAGCGCATAAAAGAAAAGTCGTTTCAATTCATCTCATTACCATACTACAAGCAACAAATAAATCAAAATTGATGAATGTCCAGTCATAAACATTTATCCAATATCTATTCTATGCTCTTACAGATATACAATATTACAAAACACAAATTTAATCAACTAGAGTAAAAATTTAAAATAAAATCAAAAAGCCCTTCACAAATCCAAAACAAAAATAATTTTTCATACATCATACAAAATTCCTCTTGGAGGACTAAAATATTATTGTGATTTTACACAAGCATCTGATCTGAATAAACAGTTAAGTAGTGCTTAATATTCCACGGTAAAATTATTTAGCTTTTAGATTTGATAAACTGAGTAAATTCTGGCATGTGAATAAGATGTTCATCTTATTAGGTTCTTCACACAAAGTTTTGAAAAATTTGTGTTTCCGATAGGTAATAATAAATGAAAGGAGATTATAATTTTCAACCATATACCTAAAATTAAATTAACACTGATAAACATATAACAAGGCTAACCGGGTAGAGCGGCAACTAAAATCCCAGATAAGAAACTTAGTTATAAAAATATTAGTCAAAAAAGTTTCAGATAAAACTCACAGTGGCAGTTGCAATCAAAGGAGAACTTGTAAGTTTAGTTGCCATTTCGGCGGTCAACACTTGAGACGACTTCTGTCACAATTTGCCCGTCCGACGGTAGACAATAAGAAGTACCAACTGTTCCGGCTGCAATGATATTTGTTGAGAAACCCCCTAAAGGAAGCAAGGAAATTCGTTATTTGTTTTCAGTTTGTCAGTGCCAAATCATTGTACATAAAATATCTAGGCTCAAACGTCGATAGAAGTTGAGATTATCAACAGTTTTTCATTAATGTCAGGTAAACAATTTTAACAAAAACGAAACAAAGGCTCGCAGAATGAACCAAGTAAAACTACCCACACAATTTTGTGGTTTTCTTCCTAAGGTTAGTCTACGCTCCGGCAGACTATGAATATCAATGCCCGATGCGAGTGCTTGAAGTAATAACGAACCCGATAGGGTAAGAAAACACAACTGTAATGAGTGTCGTGCTATTGTGAATATCGCTGACAATAATGACACACGAGGAAAATATTGCTGACTGGTTGTAATGCACTAAGATACGTCTGAAAAGTGCTTATTGAGTGCGAAGCGGCGGTAGAGGCAGTTGAGACTGTAGCTGTCGGAGCGTCTTCGGTTCGTGGAATGAAGATCGGAGCCGCGGTGAGAAGACTGGCCGAGCCCTCTCTGCACCCCGTTAAATAGTGTCTGGTGAATGCAGTAACGCGCTGAGCACGGGTCATCAATGGTTGGTGGTTAGGTGGCGCTTCGAAGCCTACCGCTACATGGGGTAACGCCTCGAAGCCTGCCGTTGCGCGGGGTGGCGCCTCGAAGTCCGCTGTTGCGCGGGGTGGCGCCTCGAAGCTTGTGTGGTGGTGGACAAGCGAACGTCATATTAAGATCACTACAAGATACTACCAAAACCAATATTCATCATCGTACAAAACCGATGAACGTATACTATAACAATTCATATAAACAATACTAAATGCAATTCCGACAATGATCCCCTGCAAGTTATCATCTACTTACTACAGAAGCCATACCATTTAAAACAAACAAATCTCGTGTACGAGTACAAGTGTACCCATAAGGACTGTGTGCCTTACGACCACTCGTACATTGGCATGACAACTAGCACTCTCTCTCGAATACTTTCAATGTACTCAAGTTCTCGCTGGCAGAAAAATCAAGAAAAAGAAGAGCACAATAGAATTTTAACTTGAGATCAACAGTTGAACAATACAAAAATTCTGCGTAATAAACCACAGTGAATTCGACTACAAATCTTCGAAGCCAAATTGATCCAGCAGAACAAACCATCCAACAACAACCAGAGCACCGGAATTCATCGCACCCACAAACTTTTTAGACGGACTTTATTTCTGAAGGTACCTGCTTCCAGAAGTCTTCCTGCTCAGCCCATGATGCTTATCTACATGAAGTTCACACAGCAGCCAGCAATGGAGAAAGAATGGTCACATGCAAAATTTTTTTGCTAGTTACATTTTTTTGCCGCCACCATCAAACCACTCACCAACACCTTAAACACTAGCATCATATGCGCAAAGCATATCTTTTTATCTCGTTATCAATCCTTTTCCGTTTTGCCTCTTTTCTTCTCGACACACTCGGTGTCAAATTCTCCTTCTGAATTTCCGATAAGCATTGATCATCATCATCACATGCTAACACGTCCGTGAAAACTTTGAAGTCTAAACCAAATTCTAAGAACATTAATTTTACGCACACGCTTCATGTGCGTGAAGACATTCATATTGCCGATACTTAATGATTGGTTAAGTATAGAGACCCATGGGAAAAATGAATTGATGCGAGAATACAAAAGATTATAATGCTTAAAAAAGTATAACATTTCTGAAATGAACAGTGTTTTAATCATGAAAATAAGCAAAAATATACAAGAAATAAATTGTTTTAACCCGAAAGTTCCATAATAATTGCAGCCTAGAGCTAGAAATTAATTAACAGTGGTAGACATTCGGATCCTAAGTTCGGACTTCCGATCACGATTCGATCTTCCACACCGTGATCGGACTTGAAGATCGGAACCTCCCGGTGGAAAAAAATCGGAAGTGCGAGGACCGCTCTTGCAAAATGGAAGTCCGATCTCGATCCAGGCCGTAACGAAAAAAATGAAAGCAAAACGAAGACGATCAATCCGTCTTGTGTAGATGTCGTTTCATCTTGTACGCGTGTGCGACCTCTTGAGTTTTAGTATTCCAGTAGTATTTCTGTTCAGTGTTTCTTTTATTTTCCCATTGTTTCCAGTGATTTAATCTTAAAGGACCTTTGAAGCCTAAATAGTGAACAAAGTGATCATATATTGCATATATATGGCACTATTTCTAGTACGGAAATTTCATAAAATTCAGGCCGTAATATAAGGTATTTTCTCGGTGTTTCTCGATTGGAATGCTAGTTTATACTGACTAGTTTACGCTGATATTTGCGCACATGCTTACTTGT
>JACJUY010003423.1:66178-81795 GCA_014220935.1 Platorchestia sp. MABIK
AGTTGACGCACCAGTTGTCACATCAATTGACGCCCCAGATGTCACATCAATTGACGCACCAGTTGTCACATCAGTCAACGCACCAGTTGTGACATCAGTTGACGCACCAGTTGTCACATCAGTTGACGCACCAGTTTTCACATCAGTTGACGCACCAGTTGTCACATCAGTTAACTCACCAGTTGTTGCATCAACTGACGCATCAGTTGAGGCCTGTTGCATCAGCTGATGCATCAGTAGAAGTATCAGTTGTTGCATCAGCTGATGCATGCGTTAATGTATCAGTTGAGAGTTGAGACATCAGTTGTTGCATCAGTTGAGATATCAGTTGTTGCATCAGTTGAGACCTCAGTTGTTGCATCAGTTGAGATATCAGTTGTTACATCAGTTGAGACATCAGTTGTTGGATCAGTTGAGACATCAGTTGTTGGATCAGTTGAGACATCAGTTGTTGCATCAGTTGAGACATCAGTTGTTGCATCAGTTGAGACATCAGTTGTTGCATCAGTTGAGACATCAGTTGTTGCATCAGTTGAGACATCAGTTGTTGCATCAGTTGAGACATCAGTTGTTGCATCAGTTGACCCGTTGGCTCAAGCACGAGCTAAAGCTGCATGTGTAACCACACGCTGAAGTTTCGAAGTTATTTAAACGTCTCCCATTGAAGGCAACTAATAAAACTCTTTAAGGAGTCACACGCCGAGTGTGTCTGCTCATTTGTCCGCTCTGCTCAGCGCCGCTAATCCCAAGATATCAATTGACGGCGGCATTGTTTGAGTGGTCTCAACTCCGCGACAAATTAAGAGCCCCCAATTATCACCATTAATTAAGGCCTCAATTGGCAGCCTTTTGGGAGATCTTAATCCGCTTCTTTGTGGTCCGCCGCGCTCTGTGTTGCGTCTCAACTATATACGTTCGATCTTTAAGTTATACATAGAATTATCGTCTTATGAGAACGTAAACTTACTCGGATCAAATATCATGAGAACGTGTAATTGCATGGATGAAATCAGGCTCAATTATTCAACTGATAAGATGCTTGATTCAAGTTATGAATTTCTGTGAATTGTTTTTTTTTTGTATGAGTTGAGGTTCTCATGAGATGATGTGCGTATATATCTCGAAGATTGACTATTGTCATATTGACTATATGCGTATATAACTCGAGGATTGACTATGCGTGCGAATACATTTCGAGGATTGACTATGTTGTGTCTATTGCTGTCGTCACGGTGCGTTACGCTGCAGTGCCGCTACTCGCTTTAATTTCCTAGTGTTCACAGCGCTAGTTCTAGTTAACCTAGCGCTGCTAAGTGTGCTCGTCATGCAAACTGACTATGTGTGCGTGGTCAACCAACACACGGTAGGATATGTAAAGCTTTGGAAATGGACTTGAGTGACAATATTCCTGTTGAATCATGTACAAAAAACAAATTGTTCAAAGATTGTTTGAATGATGTGCAAAAAGTAAGCCCTAATAGAAATAAATTAGAACTAGAAATGAATCAGAAATAAATTAAACTAGAATTAGAAATGAATTAGAAATAAATCGTCGTGCTTTAGATCTATGTGTTCTGCATTTTAGAGCTTTCAAAGGTTCAAGTTTTTCTGCCTCTCGCCTGGTATGACCGGTTTCCAACAGCAGTGATCCAGTCACCCAAATGACGTCAGCCTGCATCCATTGCTGGCGGTGTGTGGTGAGCTGCTGTGGTGTGGTGTGTGGTGACGTGTTGCTGGTGTGTGGTGACATGTTGCTGGTGTGTGGGGACATGTTGCTGGTGTGTGGTGACGTATTACTGGTGTGTGGTGACGTGTTGCTGATGTGTTGTGACATGTTGCTGGTGTGTGGTGACGTGTTGCTGGTGTGTGGTGACGTGTTGCTGGTGTGTGGTGACGTGTTGCTGGTGTGTGGTGACATGTTGCTGGTGTGTGGTGACATGTTGCTGGTGTGTGGTGACGTGTTGCTGGTGTGTGGTGACAAGTTGCTGGTGTGTGGTGACATGTAGCAGCTGTGTGGTGAGCTGCTCTGTGATATGCTGTGTCGTGATGTGTAGCTGTGGGGTGAGCTTCTGTAATTTGGTGTGTGGTGAACTGCTCTGCAATGTGACAACTGGTGACGTGTTGCAGGTGTGGTGAGCTGCTGTGTTGTGGTGAGTGGTGACGTGTTGCAGGTGTGGTGAGCTGCTGTGTTGTGGTGAGTGGTGACGTGTTGCAGGAGTGGTGAGCTGCTGTGATGTGGTGATTGGTGACGTGTTGCAGGTGTGGTGAGCTGCTGTGTTGTGGTGAGTGTAGCAGGTGTAGCATCACAACGTGTAGCAGGTGTGTGATGTTTAGCTCAATGATGTGGTGAGTGGTGACGTGTAGCAGGTGTGTGATGTTTAGCTCCATGATGTGGTGAGTGGTGACGTGTAGCAGGTGTGTGATGCTTAGCTCCATGATGTGGTGAGTGGTGACGTGTAGCAGGTGTGTGATGTTTAGCTCCATGATGTGGTGAGTGCTGATGTGTTGCGGATAATTGAAGAGCAGCTTTGTGCTGAGCGTATTATCATCAATTGCGTTTTACACCCCCCCCCCCNNCCCCCCCCCCCCCAATCCTACATTTCCCCCCTCCCCTCCACCCCACCTTGACCTGCATACACGTGCCGTATCTGCAGTGCGTCTGTGTGTCGTCCGTGGAGTGGCGGTGCAGGAAGTTCTGCTACAATAACACCTTATTGTGTGTCTGGTGTATCGGGTGTGCCTGGTGTATCGGGTGTGTTTGGCGTGCAGGGTGTGTTTGGTGTGTCGGGTATGTGCCTGGTGTCTAATGTGTTTGGTGTGCTTGTGCGTTTGGTGTACCAGATGTGTTTAATTTTTAGTGTCTTTGTCTGATGGGTTTGGTGTGCCTGGTTTACTTGGTGGTGTGCCTGATGTGTTCGATATTTGATGTGTCTGGTGTGCCTGGTGTGCTTGATTTTTTAGTGAGCTTGTCTGGTGTGCCTGGTGTTGTGTAACTTGTGTTTAACGTACCTGGTGTGTTCGATGTGTGATGTGTCGAGTGTGTCCTAGTGTGCTCTGTGTGCCTGGCTCAGGTTTGGGTTAGCGTTCGTACAGAACACATCTGGCCGGAACAAAGCAAGCGGGAGTTGCTGGATCGTTGACACCTGCCAAGTGGTGCTTGTGGTGTGGACTGAAGCGGACCATGTTAAAACTACTACCACTACTTGTGTTGTGGAGTGCAGTGAGGAGAGAAGGAGTGCAGTGAGGGTAGAGTGTAGTGGAGTGAGGGTAGAGTGAGTGTGAAATGAGGGTAGAGTAATTGAAATGTGGCGAAGTATAATGGAGTGAAGGTATAGTGAGTGGAGTGTGGGTAGAGTGAGTAGAGTGTAGCGAAGTATAATGGAGTGAAGGTAGAGTGATTTCAGTCTAGTGGAGTGAGGATTGAGTGAGTGAAGTGTAGTGGAGTGAGGATTGAGTGAGTGAAGTGTAGCGGAGTGAGGGTAGAGTGAGTGGAGTGTAGCAAAGGAGAGTGAGTGAAGTGTGGTGGAGTTAGAATAGAGTGAGTGGAGTGCAGCAGTCACACACGCACGACACACGCTAGATGAGCGGACGCGATACCTCCACCACCGCACGCTCTCGTGCAATTCATGTGCGTGTAGAGAGCTAACAGAAGAGTCGAGTGTTTCGCTAACATTAGCTTCATCTGTCTAGTTCTGTGTCCAGACTAACAATGAGAATGACAGTTTAGGGAATTTTGAACATCATGTCAAATATCTGTGTGTGACAGTTTGGATGATCTTGAACATTATGTCAAATATCTGTGTGTGACAGTTTGGGAATCTTGAACATTATGTCAAATATCTGTGTGTGACAGTTTAGGGAATCTTGAACATTATGTCAAATATCTGTGTGTGACAGTTTGGGAATCTTGAACATCATGTCAAATATCTGTGTGTGACAGTTTAGGGAATCTTGAACATTATGTCAAATATCTGTGTGTGACAGTTTAGGGAATCTTGAACATTATGTCAAATATCTGTGTGGGACAGTTTAGGGAATTTTGAACATTATGTCAAATATCTGTGTGTGACAGTTTAGGGAATTTTGAACATTATGTCAAATATCTGTGTGTGACAGTTTGGGGAATCTTGAACATCATGTCAAATATCTGTGTGTGACGGTTTAGGGAATTTTGAACATTATGTCAAATATCTGTGTGTGACAGTTTAGGGAATTTTGAACATTATGTCAAATATCTGTGTGTGACAGTTTAGGGAATTTTGAACATTAAATAAAAAAATCTGTGTGCATCAAGAGCGAAATTAGAGTGAATTTGACGAGAAAATGATTTCGCTGACAAGTGAGATGCAAAGCTCGATGTGATGTGTTCGATGTGATGCAGCTGGTGTACTTTGTCAGAAATGACGACGTTTTATTAAAAGGTGGAGCTGTCTCTCCTTTACGCAAACAGGCTGAAAATGGACATTTTGAATGCGTGTCCCGTCGTGTATTGAATGTCTCCTTCTATGAGTTAGGTACATCGGCATAAATTTCTATCAATTGACCTTGAATAATATTTACCGCTGTGTGCTAATTTATTTTTATGGTTGTTCATATTAGCCTTACGCTTTCAGTATTGGATAATCTTAACGAATCTACCCAACAAATCTTTGGTCTGTAACAAAAGAAAGTCTTCGATGAACGCATCTGTGATACGGGCTTCACTACCTCATGGGATATGAATATAACACCTAAACATGCATATTATTGCAGTAGAACAAACAAACAAACATCGGCATCTAAGGATGCTTTATTTCCAATTCAAGCCTATTACATATCACCTTGTACATTGATTTTTCAAATGCCTTATAACTAACACCAAGACACCATGATACTTTCCCCCGGTCAAGACCGGTTCTCATTTCCGACACCTGGGTAGAGTGGGGTGTTGTGCTTCGAATTTTTCTCTTATACCCAACGGAGAAAATCGCCACCCAGCGCCGGGGTTCGAACCCTCGATGCCATTACGGAAGGGCAGGTCCTTAAACCACACGGCTATGACGAGCATTAGACATTTCTTTGGAGTCTACGTCTGAAAGTTGAGTGTACTGTGTAAATTCGGGAGGAAGTGATTACTATTTCATACAATAACCGTTTTGGTCAAATGATTTATGAACTTCATCGAACATTATCGAATGCCGTCATTTTTGGTGGGCCTTGTATCGTTGTATGAGTCTCATAAATCCCTAAGGAAGATTCAGTCATTGTATCTATGGAAATTGGCGCTTCCAAGGGAAGATGTGAGGTCCCGGGACTAAGGTAGGGTAAGCTTCCCTTAAGTTGAAACATGTCAGGTCGATTTTTTTTGTTGTGTTACAGACTATCTCTTATATTTCCAATAGGGTAATTCGTCGAGAATCTTATTCGTAGAATAAAAAGAAGAACCAGAGTAAAAACGAACATTACATTTATTGTAAACGTTTCGGAATTAAAATTCCGCCATCTCTTGTATGTTGGTTCTATGATTATTTATGACTTCCCGGTTTTATGTTGTCTTTTTTTTTTGCACCTCTCACTTTTTTTCTCCAGCTTTAGTCTTGCTTTAAAAACTTCTTTCAATCTTCCTGTTTCTATGCGTAGGGTGTGAGGGTGTTTTGATTCAAGGTATGAATTTCTGTGAATTGTTTTATTTGTACGAGTTGAGGTTCTCATGAAATTATGTGCGTATACAACTCGAGGATTGACTATTATATTGACCATGTGCGTATACAACTCGTGGATTAACTATTGTCATATTGACCATGTGCGTGTACAATTCGAGGATTGACTATTGTCACATTGACCATGTGCGTGTACAACTCGTGGATTGACTATTGTCACATTGACCATGTGCGTATACAACTCGAGGATTGACTATTGTCATATTGACCATGTGCGTGTACAACTCGTGGATTGACTATTGTCACATTGACCATGTGCGTATACAACGTTATGTGCGTGTATAGATTCCTCCGTTATCTTAATTCCATACTTGATGGTGTCTTTCTCCTATCCCGCTGTGAAACGCCTTTGTTTCGGTTAAGGACACTTCAACTAATCTATAACATAATTTGAATTTAATGAATTAAAGTTCAAAAAGAGAACTTCGCAGTCAATGTGTGGTGTTCAGAAACCCGATCAACAGGGTGGGAGTACTCGTAATGGAATCTGATAGATCAAGCAAGCCAGAAACTGTACATTGCTATTTGAGAAATATGTATAGAGAATCTCTCCCACTCCCGCATCACTTGCAATTATGGTAACGGAAAATTTCGCTACTGTTAGCAATACTATTTTAGCTTGTGTAGTCGTATCACGGTTACGCGATGTGAAGTAAAAGTGAAGCACCAATTAGCGGAGCCAAGCGGTACTTCTCTGACAGCACCGTTAACTGTTTAACGTTAGCTGTAGTAGCCGTATCACGGTTACGCGCTGCGAAGTAAAAGTGCAGCACCAATTAGTGAAGCTGTACTTCACTGACGCAAAACAAGAGTCAGAATTCATTTAATTATTGTGTGAAGGTAAATGCAATCGAGAAGCTGTTCTTCAACAGTTATTTCCTCATTATCTTGGATGACTGGAGGACACTTCTGCGCACCTGTCCCTGCACCGCGAGCGCTGGGCACGGAAGCTCCCACAAGAATGTCTATTCTTTTATATAATTATCTTAATTGCTGCTACACTACAATCACTTAATTGCCGGACGACAATCACTCGACACACGTGGCGTGTTTCTTGACGCGGTAGATCAGCGCGTACATTCCTGGACGACTGTTGATGTGTTCGTTTGGCGCCGTGTTGTGCTGTCCAGGTGCGTTCGCGCGTCCAGGAAGCCTTGACAACTGCGTACAGATGGTGCGACGAAAGATGCGTCTGATAACGTAATCCGAAAACAACGATGTCACATCGTGCGTCAACTCTACATTCTGCCGATGTTTGCGGGCGTTACTCATCAACTATTCAAGTCGTGTGTGAATTGTAGAATGCATCCACGTTTACAGAGCATATAAATCACGGTAGAGGAAACAAGATAGAGTCATTCCTATGGGTGAAAATACACCTCTTCATGTTCGGCTAGCCAATGTTCTAGAACAGCTTTATTTCAAACAAACTTTATGACGTCACCATTGCGACATGTCGTTAGGCCAGTAGTGGGGTCAGATTTGGGGCTAGCAGTGTTATCAGATGCAATATGATTCGTTGCTGCTGTTGATTCGTTGCTATGACGTCAACATTGCCACACGGTCGACGAAAAAAAGACTTGTTTGACCTTACCTTGGTCTTCTACCGTGATAGTGCGTCAACTGTAGTATGTGTCGACGTTTACAGTGCATATAGGTCGGTTTGCGCTCCCATGGCTTGGATACATCGTTCCTCGACAATGTGACAGTAAATTGTCCCTTGCACTAATTTGGGTGTTGTTGTAAAGGAGCGTGTGTTGTACGATGACGCACACCACTGTGCAGCTCTGAATTGATGCGCTTTTTTTAAACGTGTTGCAGTTTTAGAACAACGTACTTGTCACGAATTCACGCTGTAGTCGTGTAGTGGATGTCCGTGAGTGAAATGTTAACCATGGAACCGTATCTGCGATTCGGTTGGGCTGGGCATCCCTCTATGCTAATCGAAGTAGATACCTACGAGTGATTCTGGAACAAAGCAAGACCCGTATCCGTGATACGTTTAGGCTGGGCATCCCACTATGCTAATCGAAGAGGACATCCTCGGGGGAAATGTTAACCATGGAACCGTATCCGTGATACTTTTAGGCTGGGCGTCCCGCAATTCTATAAAATATCGCACAGTTTGCTGGTTGCTGGCTTGATTGCTGGGTTCTTCGATCCCGGTCCCACCCTGTAATTTGGATACCGTAGCGCCCCAAAATGACAGCAAATTTTTGTATTTAAATCAAAATTAATTTCTATAGATTGGAATGTATTCGAAAGTTTTCTTAACACAAAAAAGAGGAATTTGAAATAAGGACACAACTTAACCGCTTTGTTAAGACATTTTTTACGTGGTTAGTACGTAAAGGACGCGATTACTTCTACCGGCGTGAGCAGAGTGGGCTTTAATTTGAAATACAGCATTTCTGAGAGTTATAAAGTTTCCTCGATAACTGCTATAAATCACGTTTGTGGTATTAGTAGAACGAAGATTTACCACCAAGAAAACTAGACTTTAATGAAAAATATTATACTGTATTCCCAAAAAGTTAATACAAAGGTTTATTCAACATGTTTTGTATACATTTTTATCGATGCAAAGGGCCTAATACCAAATTGATAGAAACGAATACGACTCACCATTAATTGTAATGGTAACATTTTAACTCAGCTGTCTTGCGGCAATTTGAACGCATAGTACAAATAACATGTACTCCAGTGCAGGAGATTAGTGCCCTTCAGTAAGTTCAATGATAATATATTTATATCCATGAGCTCACGTCTCGTTTGAAGGAGCTGAGGGAACAGAAGGCGTACCTCCTTGCACCCCCAGCGAGATATCACCAGCATTATTTGCTCCGCCTTTCCGCATGCCAGTACGTTCGCACGTGCGCGAGTATGATCTAGGAGATAAGTACGTCGTATGAACTGCACGTGTGTTAGCATGACACGTTCCCCATTAGAGCATGAGACACGGTAGTGCAAACAAGGTAGGATCATTTCTATAGGAAAAAATACACCTCTAATTTGGCTAGCCAATAGAAAGGTTTTATTTCAAACAAACTTTCGTGACGTCATCAAAACGCCTTGCCGTTAGACCAATAGTGGAGCCAGATTTGGGGGTAGCAGCGCTACCAGATGCAATATGAGCGCTGCTATTAGTTTGTTGCCGTGACGTTAGCAAAACCACTACGTCAACGAAGATACGACTTGTTTGAACCTACCTTGTTTCCTCTACCGTGCCATGAGACCGGTGTCCGTGCGGCTCAGAAAAGAGGTAAATTTATCTACTCCTCGTATCTATGCTACGCATGGTAAGCGTCATAACCCGCCTTAGACAAGTTGAGCGAAGGAGGTGCTGATTAGATTTACCAACATAGGTAGAAACAGGCGAACAGGCGAAAAATTAAGTGTTGGGATGTTATTTTCGCTTTGGTTCGTTGGGTGCGCAAAATTTCCGCGTTCAAATCGCGCAGCTTTGACCAATCCTCGCCCTGAAGCAGGAAGTCGAGCCAACTTTTTCGTTTGAAGGCCGCTGGGTGTTGGTGTATTCCTCCGAGTCCGAACTGGTGCTACAGAATGAATTTTCAAATTTATTTCTGCATGGGATGCATCAGTAAAGATGCATTCTACGTTGTTGCCATCATACAGGGTGGCGCATAAGTAAGGCACCCTTCTAAAAAATTAATAATAAATAAACTATGAAAGGTATAACGATAGGGTTAATTGCAAACGATAGAGGAACTCTTAAAGTTTATTTACATGTCGTATCCTGTCTACAGATACCCAGTGTATATTGCGGTAATAAATCTTTAAAATTTGCCTTCAAAAGGGTGCGTTACTTATGCGCCACACTGTTCTACAATAATGGAGACAGCTTTGAATGCATATTGAAGCTATTTGTTGGCTGAAATAAGTTCAGCGAATTCTAGGGCATCCTGTGGGTTTCGTTCAGCCAGTTGATCCCGTAAATTTGGCGAAATAGTTCGTGAAGATAAATTCAAGTTATCGAGATCAGTAATCACGAATGTTGAGGGGTCGGTCATTGAGGTTGACAAAAGACTACCTTACAATAGACGCCATTGACATGAGAAGTAGACGGAAGTAGACCGAACACCGGTAGAAGATATTATTATTGGTAGAAGTAGACCGAGCACCGGTGAGGAGTAGATAGCTCATCTATTTCACCCGCTACGGAAGAGCTGAGACACCCGCAAGTGTTGCGTATCCTGGATACGTTGCGACTCAAATGCATTTCATGACAAAGTGACCAGATCAACATTTTTCGTGATGGAAATTTTAAAATTCATGTGTTTATCGCTATATTTCAGTTCCGAAAAGACCAAACATGATCAATTGAACTCGTTGACTGTGATGGGTTAAACTGAAGTTCAGTATTTAACTCAAATTTATATTTAAGAGTTGCTCGATATTTTATAAGTACCAAACATTAACTGGGTCATTTAAATACCATTGATTTTCAAAGATTGTTAATTTTTTTCAAACGATCCAACGATGGGTCGTTTCACTGCAGGAAAATCTTGAGCACGTATCGTCTCAAACAAAACAAAATTTGAGAACAAAATTTGATGACAAAATTTTAACAATGTATCGTATCGCCGTCAACGTGTTAATGGAAAATATGGCCAATATGGCAACCATGAACTGGATGGCATCTTCACGATCCAGCCGAGCACGAAGTTGTGCTGAGTCTTGTCTCGCTTGCCTATTTTGGAAGTTGATTTTTAGCAGGTTTTTGTGGACGTTAATTTGTTAGATTAAGTGGATAAAGTGTAGCAAGTCCAGGGAATCTTCGAGGAGTTTCATAGCTTAGTTTTTTGTGGAATATGATCACCGCTAATGCTAAATCAGTAAGCCCAAGAAGTAATTGCAGTCCATGTTTTTTTTTGACTGTGTAAAAACAAACCACAAAGGCTGAATTTATGCCGAAAGAAAATGCCCCACATTGTGCTCTACAAATCAAGCTCTTCATTTGATATAAAATTGAATTATCAGTCAAATATTTATTTCCTTCGAATGTAGATCGAATTGAAAATAGCTAATACAGTGCTTTGTGACAGCGTGCAATGAAGGCGAGTGTTTGTGTTGTTCTGCTAGAACTGAAGTTGATAATAGTGATTACTTTACAGTTTTTTAACCACCATTTTGCCTTTTCGAACAACATTTTTAGTTTGAATTAGCCTGCCTGGTTTTGTATAGTAATACCTTTTCAATCTCAGTCCTCCATGACCATCTAATTTTCGGCCTGTTACGACCACCTAGATATCGGCACGTCACCGATACATCTGTCGATAATAACCACCTAGATATCGATAAGTACCAACAAACACGATATCCATATAGTTCACTTTCAGCGACAACCAGCTAGTTATACGTTAGTGACAATCATATTTCACTACCTTGACCTTTACTAGTGACTAGGGATTTACACTAGTGACTTTCTGGATCAGCTACAAAGATGCACGTTAGTAACAACAACCGAGATCGGTGCATCGGCCGTCGCGAAGGTCACTAGACCGAGGCCTTGGCATCGACGCTGCGGTTGCCTGCGCCTCATTGACGGCCTGCAGCTGCTCCAGCATGCCGCTCCTCCAGCGGTGGTTGTTCGCACCTGCATTATTAGGGGCAGGAGGCAGAAAGAAAATAAAAGAAACAGTCTATTTCCGATAAAGATGATACAAAATACATCATTGGTCCTGCGTTGGCGCACCTCCAGCGGTGGTTGTTCGCACCTGCACTGTCAGGAGCAGGAGAAAGAAAAGAAGAGGAATACGGTTTATTTGTAATGAAGATGATACGAAATACATTATTGGATTTTAAAATGTCTAAATACAGAGTGTCCACAAAAAATGTATCCACTGACCGATATGTGTATACATGATACCGGAACCATACAACTGTTTAATTTTTATTTTTTTGTTATTATGAGTTATTTTTGGGATCATGTATACATGATACCATCATGTTCTGGTCAGTAGATGCATTTTTTGGAGACACTGTATAAAGATTCTTAATTTATTGCATCTTAATACCCATGTTAACAGAGATCTTCAACAAATAAAAAACAGTATATTTAAAAAAAAATTCTGCGAAAAGTCAATAGATAGACTTTTAAAAATTCGTGTGATTTGATTGTAAGTTAGTTTCAGCCTCCTGTATCTCAACATAGATGTTCAAAGAGAGGAAGGATGAAGGCTCTAATTATCATAGTACGGAGTTAAGACAATTCGGAATCTATGCACAAGGTGTGTTCCTGTGCAGGATCTCCTGCGCATAGGAATAATAAGTTGAGAAGGAAGGTTTGGAAATAAGATAAGAGTAGAAGAAGAAAGTCAGAGGTGCTGAACAACCGGTTCCTCTACAAAAGAAAAAATATATATTCCACTAAAAAGAAGACGTGCTTAACTCTCAGCTCGGGACCTCTCATTTGTCCTCTGGGAGGGCTAATTCCCATAAATACACTTAAAAATTCGTAACAGATTGAACATCTTTCTGCATAATTGATAGAAATGATATACTAGTGCTAGTATTTTATGACAAATGCGATAGTATTGATACAGTTTGGGTACTTCTGAGTATTTAACGACAAATTCGATGGCATTGACACAATTTGAGTACTTCAGAAAAATATACGTGGACGTATGAAAAGTTCAAGGTACTCGAGTGGAGACTTTTTTGTGTGTGTGTATAGTCTTTGAATATATTTTCAGGGTATGATCTCACGCTGGGGAGCGCTAAACACTCAAATACTTCATCGCTCGCTCGTTTCATCCAGTGTTGGTAAATCTAATCAGCACCTCCTTCGCTCAACTTGCCTGAGGTGGGTTATGACGCCTACCATGCGTAGCATAGATACCAGCGGTAAATGATGTGCCCAGAGTTGCGGTTCTATCGCGTGGGCACAGGTCTGCTACGCCTTTAGTTCATACGTTTGTGAAATGAGGAGACAGTAACTAGCAGTTATAAAATAATAAAGAGAAAGAAGTCCAGGACCCGAATTTTTTGGCAATGTACGTCGTCGTTTCGGTACAGCTGGTAGCTTGAGCTTTCTGAATTGACTTGGGTGTGCTAAGTGTTGCGCCACGTAACGTATTCAAGTTCACTTTTAAAAAATTACGCTGCCTGCTGTACCCCCGCGGAGGATACAGATTGCTTAGTTATCGTACCTGAAACAGAAAACAAGAAATTGACGTTCACAAATGGTACAGGCACTGTGGTATCGTACCTGAAACAAAGTAAGAAATTGACGTTCACAAAAGGTACAGGCACTGTGGTATCGTACCTGGAAAAGAAAACAAATTGACTTTCACAAAAGGTACAGGCACAGTGGTATCATACCTGACACAGAAAGGAAGCAATTGACGTTCACAAAAGGTACAGGCACAGTGGTATCGCACCTGAAACGAAAAGCAAGCAATAATCGTTCATAAGAGGTACAGGCACACAGGTATCGTTCCAGGAAAACAGCAAGAAATTGACGTACAGGCACAGTGGTATTGTACCTGGAACAAAAAGCAAGAAATTGACGCACTGGCACTGTGGTATCATTCCTGGAACAAAAAGCAAGAAATTGACGTGCACAAGACAGCACTGAGATGAGGTACAGGCTGGGTAGGGCGCGTGGACACTGCACATCGAGTGCCCTGGGCGTAGCCAGGATACCGTAGGCATCACCTGGCCCTAAATCCTCATTAGTCGAGTGACTCATGCGCAACGGATTTGAAGGTTCGAGGCCCCACTGATGCTGCGGCGAAAGCTGAATTTCGTATACTAGTGCATTCAAGTGATTGTAAAGCTGAATTTCCTCTACTAGTGCATTGTAGTGAATGTAAAGCTGAGTTTCCTATACTAATGCATTCTAGTGATTGTAAAGCTGAGTTTCCTATACTAGTGCATTCTAGTGATTGTAAAGCTGAATTTACTATACTAGTGCATTCTAGTGATTGTAAAGCTGAATTTCCTATACTAGTGGATTCTATTGATTGTAAAGCTGAATTTCCTATACTAGTGCATTGAAGTGATTGTAAATTCAACGCAAGCGGTCGTTGAGGAAATCGTGGCTTCTATTGGTTTCAGCAAACGCGTGGAGTACAAAGTATAAAATTATGAGGCAATCTTTAAAGCTCTAAATCTTCATTTATTTTGCGGAAGCTTCCAATCTCAAATCTTGATTTGGTCTCACCATTGTCATTTATGAATGTCGTGTCTGGAAAGTCAATGCAACAAAACAGCTTGAGACCTAGAATTCCTTATTGACTTCCTTGAGACAGAGACCTTTTTATGGCTAAATTTTAATTGAAACATGACCAATTTGAGGATATTATCGGGGAAAAAAAATGGTCGTTGCAGCGGAGGGCCGACGCTGCCTTCCTATTGGTTGGTGAGGTGATGTTGGTTGTTCCCTACTTTTGATTTAGTGAGGAATATTTAGAATATTAAGTATGAGGTGGCGGATGTTAGAGCTGTATTTATTCACGGTTTGAATTACGATTCAAATGTTTTAACATTTTTGATGAATTCCTTGGGTTTTTAAGTGTTAAAATTCATCAATTTAGGAGATCCATCGACAGATACAGTAGCGTACAGACAAGTCAGGATACAAAAAAGTATACAAAAAGTGTTACCAGACTGGCATACTTCCAGACAAAAACCCTCAAGTGTTTTCTCAAAAATTTCTCTGTTAAGATCTGGCAACCCTTGTGAGTGTACTTATAGGATGTGTATTATTTACTGTGTGAGTTTTGTAAACGTGTGTGTGTGTTCATTTTGAATGCATGTGCCTTAGCATAGGAGTGTGTGCGTGTGTTTGGAGTCTATGGGCGCACGTATTTGTGTGTGTGTACATGTGTGTATGTGTGTGCGTTTACGACTGATGTAGAGATTCTGGTCAGCTTTCTCGGGGCAACGTGGCTGTTTTTGTGCAGTGGTGCTGTGGTGCTGTGGTGCTGTGGTGTAGTGCAGTGGTGCTGTAGTACAGTGGTGTGGCGGTGCAGTGGTGTGGCGGTGCAGTGGTATGTCTATGCAGTGGTGTGGCGGTCCCGTGGAGTGGCTGTGCAGTGGTGGGGCGGTGCAGTGGTGTTAGCATTTGCACACTCTATCAATAGTTCAGCACATCTGAAGTCATAAATGCCTGATAAGTCTTTATATTAAGTAACTAAATTATGGTAAGGACTTATCCGTCCCCTGAGGGTCCCTCTTCCCCCTTCCCTTGACCGCCACGGTGTACGCTCTTCCCTCAGTGCCGTCCTCGCAAAATTTGTTCTATGTAAAGTTATACATTATCTAATGCCAACCTCAACTTCTAAATAAGAATATGAATTTGTCATCATTACTTTTAAGCATTATTCATTACTTTAATGAAGCATACCATTAGTTGAAGAGCTGGGACACATTTTTATCTTTGCGAGTTGGGGCTCGTGTGAGAACGTCGTGTAACGCGAAGGTGGACTGTGTAATTTTTGTGTGATAGTCGTTCTTGTTTAATTTTCTGTGTGATAGTCGGTTGTGTTTGCTTTATTTTTGTGTAATAGTCGGGTTTGTTGAGCTCTGTTTGTAATAGTCGTGTTTATTTAGTTCTGTGTTTGTGTGATAGTAGCTTTGAAGTAGTCACCACATGTCTAAAGGGCTCCGAGGCTTGTGTAGGCGTATAGTCTAATGCGATTTCTAAAATAGCATCGATCAAAAATGCTGATGTAGCGAAAATTATACGTACAAAATTTAAATGAATTTAGTCTAATAATTTTAATTTCAATGGTATAGAAAAAGATTAAGTATAAAATTGATACGGGAAAATTGAGGAAAAAGAAAAACAACGAATAACATCAAACAAATGTTGTTATAGCAGACATGTAGAGAAACATTTACTTCGTCTTGCCAGGTAATATAACTTTATTTCTGTGTAGAGAAACATTT
>JACJUY010003424.1:6844-18396 GCA_014220935.1 Platorchestia sp. MABIK
GTGCAAGCCATTTCCTATTGTGACATTCAGATTTTCAAGTTCATTTTCATCACAGAAATCAATCAAAAATTGAATTCAGCTTAGTGCTTCAATTTTTAAACAAAATTCAAGTGGCTGTTGTTCTCTATAATATTCAACATTCTTGTTCTATAATAATTTTCTTTGGAAATACTTAATTGTGAGACTTTCAAAGAAAAATTGGTCAATATTGAATATAATGTTGTCAATGACTTCTATAATTTCAGTACAAAATTTAATTAATTGGAGACATTTTAAGATGTTTTACACAAATGACGTGTATGCTAATGCATAATTTTTGAGATTTATAACTTTCAAGTTATAGGACTGTCATATATAGAATTAAACAAACGGACACAAATAAGCTGAAGTACGGTATTGACACGATAGCTGAGATTAGGTTAGATAAAGTTAGATTAGGTGTAAAACTAACCTAAGCAAACCTAAAAGTACTAAACATAGCAATACTGACATCCAGGATGTAAATTCAGAATTGAAGGGCATAAATTAGAAAAAAAGTTCCAAAATTTTTTTATCATTTGCAAAAAAGTTTGTTTTCCAAATATCTATTTGGTTTTGAACAACTCAAAAATCTGTTCCTCAAGAATAGTTCATTTGATTAAAAATTCTTGGAAGTTATTGAAATATCAATAGTTGTTATTCCAATGTCATTGAAAACTCCTTAGACTTTGCAATTTTTAAATTTGGTCAATATCGGGTTTAATGCGCTCACAGAAATTATGAATTCCGTTACAAAGAATCACTAAAGGTACACATTTAAAAACGTTTTACATGAATGACATTCTGCTTGCTGATGCGTTGTTTTCGAGTTATTCAACTTTGAAATTTTTGTTTCCATAGCAGTTCCAGTAAGTTTGCGCTTGAGCGGGAGCTGTTAGAGTACGTTTGGGTACTTTGTAATTCATTATTTGCCAACCCCGCAAAGCCTGAACCTACTTCTAGGATGTTTTAGTTGAAAACACAATAAAGGTTATCACCTAAAAATATTGTTTTAAAAATATTCGGTTAATGTGTAGCGTTTGCTAATAATCGAATTTTGGATGCTGAAACACAGTTAATTAGATCGAAATAAACAAGTTTTCTTTCATGCACTTTCCGCCGCACATGAGTATTTAACGGGTTATAGTGGTATGTTTTGTTTTGTCTATGATGACGAATGCGCTCGATTTAAGGGGAATGTCCGGACTCATCAAGGAAATGGCTCTCACGCTTGTTCTATGGGATCCAGACCTATGAAGTTTTGCATACGTATGTGTTTCAGAAAGTAAATAGGGCTCATATTCCAGACTTTTTCTCATATTTGCCATAATTGCGGAGATGATTGAGGAAAAGGGGTCCAAAAATAGGATATTTTCAAAAGCTATCTCCTCCAAAAGTTATTACCTTAGAGCATTGATTTAGATCTCATGGAATGCGTAAAGTGTTCGTGCATAGCTGGACGTCAGCTCGTCATCAAGGTCGCAGAAGTTTATTTTTCATGAATTAAGAAAAAAAATTAAAAAGTCATGTTTTTTCCGTAGATTTTTCAATGTAACTGAAAGAAAATGTTATGACTTTATAAAGAAGCCCACGTCTTGCTATTTACCAACTCTTTGCGCATTCATTGAGACCTAAATCATTGCTCTACAATAATAACTTTTGGAGGAGGTAGATTTTGAACTTTTTATCTTCAACTGTTCAGGAAACGCATTTCCCGCCATTTTTTCGAATCCACCCCCTTCCCCCTTGTTTGCCACTCTCACGAAGCACAGAACGTTCTGAATTTTCACTAGCTTGTAAAACAAGGACTTCTGTATTGAGTTAAGCAATAAAAAAAACAAACGACAAGAATTTACAGGGGTGGGGCACATGAACTTGCTGGTCGGCGCTGCCTGCTGATTAATCCCTCCCCCCTTCCCAACCCCATTTTTTCCACTTCCAATGCTCAGATCGTTCTGAAAATTTGAGAGCTTGTGAACTAAGCATAGCTCTAGCAAATAAAGCAATAAAAAGAATACCAGGGAGTTTTTGGGTTCTGGGTATACATTCCCCTTAACAGCTACTCATTTATTTTTGAATTTTTGTTGCTTGAATCACGGTAATAACATCAAAATAAACTACTTTTCTTCTATACACTTTTTGCGACAAATGAGTATTTTACGAGTTAGAGTGGTAGGTTTTTATTTTTTGCACAATTGAGCTGTTCAAGTACGTTTAAGCACTTTGTAATTTATTACTTGCCGGCCCCACGGAGCCTGAACCCACTTCTAGAATCTTTTAGTTAATAACACAATAGAAATTATCACCAAAAAATGAGTTATAGCAGTATCAGCCAGTATGTTAACTTTCGTCTTAGATGGTGGGAACAGGCTCGATCATTCAAGCGTGTTGGAATGAAGCGTCCACTGCAGTGTTGCCATACGACGCACTCGGTGAATTACTTTCCGCTTCGAACACTAGAGTTGCGGTAACTAATTTTCCGCTATAACTCGTAAAATACTCATTTGCGATGGAAAGTGCATAGAAAAAAACTTGTTTATTTTGATCTTATTGACTATGTTTCGGCACCAAAAATTCGAAATTTGATTATTAGCAAACGCTACACATTAACCAAATATTCTGATATTGAATCTACGGTATTCACTCCTACGGTTTTGCCAATGTTCTACGGTCGACGCCATATTGAAACTGATGTTGTATGGATCTCGATTTAAGTCTTCACAATTCCAGTCTCGCTAATATTTTTGGGTGATAACCTTTATTGTGTGATTAACTAAAACATCCTAGAAATGGGTTCAGACTCTGCAGGGTTGGCTAATGATAAATTCCACTATATATTGCAAAAACAATAACTTTCCATGCGCTCCGCGCACTTGCAGCATTGTTGGAACTTGCGCAGGAAAGCCATTTCATGAGCGCCATTCTCATAACTTCAAAGTTGCGTAACTCAAAAATGACGCGTCAGCGAGCAGAATGTCATTCCTGTAAGACGTTTTTAAATGTGTTCCTTTAGTGATTATTTTGAATGGAATTCTTAATTTCCGTTAGTTCATTAAACCCGATATTGACCTTTAATTTGGCTGAGTTTTGAAATAATGTAAGCTAACTGCTGAAACAATGAATAGCTTTTTTTGCATCCATATCGTTGATATTCTTTCTCATTATAACCATGTTTGGCAATACCAAATTGTGGACCTCTGTAGGAAACTATTTTTTTAACAAATAATGTTTTTAACTTCCTTGCACTTGGTTAAGTTATTGTGCTCATCTAAATTAGTCTCAAAATTAAATTGCATAATACGCAAAACTGCTACGACTATGATACTTCGAATCTTTCTCCTGCAATATTAATAATTTGAGTTCTATAAGCTTCACCACCATGTTCTGGAAAATACCAGCAAGAGAGACCAGCACAGCACTGATTGTGAAAGAATCTCAACTCTTCGACAACTGCGCTTTTCTTGCACTGTCCAACTTTAGCTTTTTCGGGAATCCGGACGAATCCTTCAAACGTCCTCAGCTTTCTCTCGCCGTTGGGTGAAGCTCAGCAAAACTTTAAAATATTTGCATTTATTGCAAAAAATTGATACTATGTTATCAACATATACTCTGTTACTTACGAGAGCTTGTCGAGTCCCAGAAGCCAAAAGTTATCTTTTTATACCAAACTCTCATGCACAGTTAATCTTCTTGCAGCAAAATTAAACAATGGAGATACCATGGAAAAAAATGATATCTCTAGAATTCAATTCCAACGATGAAGCGCTGTTTCGATAGTATAACTCAAACATCCGGTACTACAATTGACAATAAGTTAGTTGAGTGTATTTCAAGCAGGCCCTTCATGCGAGAATATTTTATTCAAATCTCGTGAAAACATTTTACAGGAATTGAAACAACGAGCAAGCAAAACCTCATTTGTACTGCGTAAGTTACCGGTAAAACAAAACAGATTTTAAAACTTAATTTCACTGTGGTACTCAGAATGTTAGACAATACACTGGCATGTGTTTTTACTTATATAAAGACTGCAAATCTGCAACCTAGGTACACAACTGCTGCACATTCTGCAGAATTAGTGATTTACCGATACCATTTTTTTGGCCGATACCAATACCCATTTTTTGGCCGATACCGATACTCCGATACTTGAAAATACCGATACTTTGACCGATACAACTACCGATACTGATTCTTTTACAATTATATTAAAATAAAACCATTATAAGCCCTACATGGGTGTTATAATAAAATTATTCACTAATATAGCCAATAATATAACAATATTGACAATAAAGTTTGTGATTATGAATAATAAAACTGCTCATGCTCTGTTAACTATATTGTTACAAAAACTAAATGAAATCCATTCGATAGATAAGTGTTTCTAATCGTATTGCAACGTAATGTAGACTAGCTCTAATAGCAACTGGTTCCAAAAGGGGACCAAAACAATCGAACGAGGTTTGAACGAAACTTCAACTATGTTGGGACGAAACTTCGACTAGGTTTTCACAAAACTTCAACTAGGTTTTCACGAAACTTCAACTAGGTTTGGACAAAATTTCGACTAGGTTTGGACGAAACTTCAACTAGGCTTGGACGAAATTTCGAACTTCAACTAGGCTTGGACGAAATTTTGACTAGGTTTGGACGAAACTTCAACTAGGCTTGGACGAAATTTTGACTAGGTTTGGACGAAACTTCAACGAGGCTTGGACGAAACTTCAACGAGTCGTTGAGTAACCATGAGTCATCAAATAGATGCTAGAAAGCAATTGAAAATGACTAAATTTAATATAATGGTGAAATCGCCCTGTAAAATGCTAGATTTTGCATTTTAACGCTATTTTTCCTGCTAGGTGATAGATTCGCGCTTTAATACTAAGTTGGCAACACTGCAGTCCAGTGTCATAGTTTAATTCGTTTCCCTCACAAAGTTTTTCGGTTACGTCATCTTTCCGCTCTATTGTCGTGTGATACCGTAATTAGCATGTATGAACAAATAAGTATTCACTGTTTAGCAATCTGTATTTGCCAACTGAGGTTATTATCCGACTATATTTAATTATAAATGATATTTTTCCCCATTTACTGGTGTAAAATAGTAGTATAATGTAGCATTTAGTCTCAGAAATAGCAGCGTGAATGCAAGCAGTATGTGTATGTACTAACACACAATGTGCAGAAGCAAACACAGCTCTTTATGATTTGGGGACCCATAGAATTTTTGTTTTTTTTGCCAAAGTATGTATTTTGGTGTGAAAAACACAAAAATGATAACCATTTTGTGGAGAAATGATTTATTAAGCTCATTTCCATTAATCTTTTTTGAAAAAACTGGTGTTTCTTGGTGCTTTTTTTCCACGCAAACTCACACAGACAGGAATCTATCACTTGTCGGCAAGTGCCTCCCTGACTTTTTTTTTCATTTTTAGACTATGCCATACACTTTCAATCATTTGAGTGTGTGCACGCACCTGTTACAGGGTCAACAAAGTTGTTGAGAAACATTGTAATTTTGGGAATTTGCAACTAATTTGTCCTTTTTTATGTTGAGAAACATTCTAATTTTGGGAATTTTTAACTAATTTGTGTCCTTTTTTTGTGTTAACTGATTCGTGCTTTAGCGTTTTGCATATTTTTTAGGATATTGTAGTACTTGCGTATTCCAACAGCACGAGCGTGTCGCTTAACATGTGTGCCTGGTGGCTTGTTTTCACATGTGTCGGAGTTTGTGTTGGTGTTGTGCTTGGCAAGGATTTTGTGTGTGAGCCTTTCTTGGACAAGAGAGTCTGTTTCCTTAAAACCACATTCGACGGGGAGAATTTATCGCCACACCAAGAGGTCCTGGGTTGGAGACGTGAGAAACATGAACTTGTTATGATTTGCAAAGACTTTTTGGAGAGGCATGGGTGAAGGCGCCCTGACGGCTAGCCACAAGGGTTACAGTGATTTATGGAACACCACTCAAGCTTGAGGGTTGGGGACGAGCGACAAGATTGTCGACACAGCAGGATACCAAACACCCAGGCATTAGAAAAACAAAGGGAAAAGATTTAGAGCAGAATTTCATGGAAAAAGATCGCCAGTGTTCCTAAAAGAGGGCGGAGTCGGCTATACATTCTCATCAGAGGGCTTACAGCCAATATAATGGTCAGAGTACCCTAGGAGTGATTTTAGAAGTGGAGAACCGCCAATCAGAGAGAAATTGTAGGCGTGCACTTATGTGGAGGGCAGCCCCAAGTTCAGGAAAGGCAGCGCGAAAGACCAAAGAGTTAGTGAGAGTTAGGCGAGCCTTCCGACAAGGTGCGTTGGTACTAAGTGTTCACTGAAAAATATACTCTGAAAATACGTGGAAAACATGTAGCATGCGATGTAATTGTACTGGTTAGAAAGTAATGTAAACACTTTCCATTTTTCAGAGAAGAGAAGTCTCACGCACGACCATCGGGGTCGAGACATTAAATCAGAGAAATAAATTTTAAAACGTCGATTGGGCGGGTGAGGATTAGCTTTGTGTTTGTTTTTACAAGAGGTATTTTTGAAATAAGTGAAATATATGACATTCATTGAAGTAAAGAGTCAAATCTGTTGAGTAAATTCAAGAAGAGGTAATGGGTAAAAATTCTGCATATCCTTGCAGGAGGGCGGTTATTCTATCGTGGCAATTCTCCATAAAAGTCATCTCTTCGTAATCCATTTCAACTTGAAGAGAATTTACGAGACGCTGTCATACAAGCATCAAAAGATAATTTACTGAACTGTGAATAATTCAGAGGAATTGAACTACTGAAGCTGTACTTGAGAATGCACGTGTGATTTGAAGCTATGACCGTGTTTTGTGCTGTTGGAAACGTAATAATAAAATAGTTTTTATTTCTATCATGTCTAGAAGCGTTCCTAACATAAAAAGAGGCTGGCCAGCCAGTGCGGAGATGAGGGCAATGAGCCTGAGGAGTTGATATTGCAAGATGTATCCTAACATGTCCATTGTATGTTAGCCTCCTAAACGTGTTGGATAACTCACTGCCGTAATCATAAACTAATGCAAAATTCCCGTGGTGTATATTATTCCCACTCAATATTGGAAGCAACCTCTCAGCGTTACAGGTGCGCATAGATTAGCGCTTACGTAAGTGGTATTCCTTTGCATCGGTGAGTACCAACCTTCTTTTAGTATATGTAACATATAGTCTTTATTATTCAATTTTTCATTTGTTTTGTTTGCCTGTATTTTTGTGTATTTCATGATTTCAGGGAGGTACGCCAATCCCTCCATTCCGAGAACTCGGTCTCCTTGTTAATGTAAATTAATGAGGGGTAGGACCGCACTCATTTCGTGATGTTTTCACTATGATTAACAGTGAGGTGTTTGAAATTATACCCTTGGTTAGGTTAGGAACACTTAATGAATAATTTTTCCACGAAATGATTTTCATTTTTGTGTTTTTCACACCAAAATACACACTTTGGCGAAAAGAAAACATTAAAATTCGATTAGCCCCGAAACCAAAAAGATTCGCAAACACACAACCAACTATAAGATTGTTCGTGAATTTTTCAAACGTCTTAAAATAGAAGAAAAATGCAAGATTCGTAATGTACGGCGATTTGCATGCTAAATTAAAATAAAATTATTAGCTTCGTAATATTTGACGATTTACAAGCCAAATTAAAATGAATTTTCTAGCTACTTCTTTATTAAATTTACAAAAACTTTAAAATGCACCTTCAACTTTATTTCATTGGTATGGTTTTTGTTAGCCTGTCATATACTTTGAGAAATGGAAATTGGGTCAAACTATATAGGTTTTAGTTGTAAAAGTATAATAATTTTATGTTGCTGCTGTGTTTAACTATTCATGGAACAAAGCTCTCACTTACTGACCATACGTGACTCATCGGGAATTCAAAGTTAAAAATTCAGTTAGCGGGCCTGATTAAACGCTGTAATTCAACGGTTAGCCAACTGATATACTAGGTATGAATAGGCTCTTTATTTGATTATACTTTTTTTTTCATGATTTATGACTTTCATTTTTATGATAAAATACGTATTATAGGAAAGTATCGGCCGGATTTTGCCAATACCGATACCAGTAAAATAACCGATGCTTGCCGATACCGATACATCGGAACATCACTATGCAGAATATCTCCTTAAAACATTGGTCATTTACGAATAAATGAGGAAAAAACTACAATTGGCAAACTTACTGAATCAGAATGAAATTTAGTAGGAACGCTCCGGCTCCAGCATATCCGCACCCTTCAACCTTCAATAGTTTACTAACACGATTTAATAATTAGCGTCACTGCATCAGTTCAATGACTGTGGATGGGTTGGTCGCTTGAATGTCAAAGCACTGGCTGCAATTATAAATGGAGCACTAAATATCTCTATAAATTGCGAAAGAGGTTTATAGTCACTTTCAAACTATTTTTTTTTCTGACATTGAACAACAACAAAAAAAGCAATGAAGGGAAATTTGCAGTACAACAATCAAAATCGAATTTTGAAATCTTCTATTATCGTAACTTGCAAATATCATGTGAGGAAATGTATCAACTGGCTATAGCCGTGTGTCTATAGGACCTGACTCCGTGCGGGAAACCCGGGTTCGAGTCTCGGCGCTGGTGGCGATTTTCTCTGTTGCGTATGGGAGAAACAATTGTAAGCACAATATCCCACTCTACCCAGGTGTCTGAAATGGGTACCGGTCTTTGACCGGGGGAAAGCGTCATGGCGTCCTGTGTTAGTTATAAGGCATTTGAAAAACCAATGTGAAAGGTGATATGTATCATGCTTCAATTAGAAATGAAGCATCCGTAGATGCTGATGTTTGTTTTGTTTTACTGAACACAAGTGTGTCATGTTGAATATTTTGTTTTACGATGATTGTGATTCACAATTTTATGATATTTGAAATGCGATGAGTTCAATTGAAGCCATTCTATACTAAGAAATTTTAAAAATCCAATATGTCGTAATGTATCTCGTGTATCACATTTTTTGGAAATAAACCGGTTTGCTTTCTTTCTTTTTTATGCCATCTAACTTCATCGAGAAATATCCAGTAAAAACCTGGGTAGAGTAGTTTTATCGGACATCAAATAACTACTGAATTTCCTATCAATTACTTATATCAATGTTGAAATTATCTTTGGGATGGATCTTATTGATTTACATAGACGTTATCTATGTGTACTTCATACTAAAAAACCGTCAATTGCATTTTATTAACAAACGTGAACAAAGAAAGAATATCATTTCCAAATACCTCTTCCAGATGCCCATTGTCATTTCGGATGTCACACTTAGCTCACATTACATTTTTTAGCCATAATGCCTAGTATTTAATTTCAAGGCAACAAATTAGTTGGCAAAAACAAGTTTTCTCCAACTTCATGACACCACCAATTATAACATAATTAAAAAATCTCATACAACTTATTCTAAGACAAACCAAAATAGTATGTGAATATTTACGCACTCTAAATGAAAAACGGAATTTACGAAATAATTATTCCACAGGATCTATACTCTACCATGTATGTATACAGCTGCTAGGTAGCTGCAGCGCGGAAGAAACAACTCTTCGGAGCAGATGGAACTCTCGGAAGTTCATTTCTGAGGAACGAGGTGAATTTGTGTCCAGTACGAGGCCGAAAAGTGATTAGTTCTCGTAGGAATAACATAGATGTATTCTTTCACGTCTCGTTCACAGGGAACAATAATGATTTACTACTACTCTGAAGGGGTTTTTGACCAAAAACTTACCTTTTCCCAAAGCAGAAAGTTTCCTTTTTTTTAAGGAAATAATTTGAAGGCCATTTAAAACAAGATGTATGGTATAAAATTGTCTTTTAATGTGATGAATGACGTTTCCTTGGAACGCGTTCGTCAGCGGCACGGTCTCGCTCATCAGTTTATAAACAAACATAGTCAGAGGAGGTGTGCGACGCTCCTGTCACTCGATCCAGTCTAAGTTTATTCTTTCATGTAAAAAACAAAAGATTTATATAATAAAGTATTTTTATGATAAAACCTTTTATAAACGAATTCTAGGTTATATTTGTTCTAATTTATGGCGCAAATTTCGATTATAAGGTACTTCTAAATAGTTCACATAAATTCCCTAGATTGCTACCCCTAGTTCCAATTTGCCATTGTGTCCTGGCATAATAAAGTTCCCTGAAATTCTTCCCTGCTGACATCAATGGTTTTGTCCCACCAAAATGACTGCGCATGTTCCGAATCCGCCATATATCGGAAGAGCCATATCGAAACTGCTGCTGATGCTATTCTTACCTGAACGTTATTTATGTTATATCTCTAAAACTAAGTATTTGCGAGCACAATGTTATTCCTGTAAAACATTTTTAAATCTAATATATTACCTGTATGTGGCTACAAAATTATTGAAATGATTTACAACATTAAATTCAATATTATCTGAAAAATTTATAGCCTTCATATATTGGGCATTTGAATGTCCATTCCCTGAGGTATAATAATAGGACTTAACTTAATTTTTTGCATTTTTTGACGTAAACTCTACCAATGTGAATATAAAATACTAGCGGTAAAGAGCCTACTGAATTACAGCGCAAATATTAAAAACATTTTGCAAGCTCAATCCTACCTCACAACCTTGATCGTACTGACTCAAACCATCAGGGTGTAATTTGAGGATTGGAGGGCACAAAGTATAAAAAAGTTCCAAAATTTTTGTGAATGACCGTAAGAATAGTTCACTTTTTCTCCTCATTTTATAATGGAAGGTTCATTTGATCAATAATGTTTTGAGTCATTTACATGTTTTAACATTTTTCATTCTAATTTGAGTAATGTTTTCATGGTCTTTTGATGAATTTTTGGACTAAAGATCAGTGAAAAATCAAACATTATAAACTTTTAAAAATTGAATTCAGTTTAGTGCTCGAGTTTTTAAACGACTTCAAATGGCTATATCTCTCTATATTATATTCAACATTCTTGTCTTTTAATGATTTTCTTTGGATAAACCCAATTGCATTATCTTTGAAGTAAAACTTATCCTTTATCATTTAAAAGGCATTTAAATGTCCTCACTCTGAGTTTAATACTAGCACTTCTCTCAAATAGTTGCATCATTTAACTATACCTCACAAAATGAATATAAAATATAAGCATTGACAAACCTAGTGAATCACAGCGCAAATATTGAAAAACCTTAGCAAGCTCAATCGCTTGAATTTGAAGTTGAGGGCCGACAGCGTCAGAGCTTATGCAACAGCCTTCGCACCTCATAACTTTCAAGATCGGACTGACGCATACCATTATCCGCTTTGAATCATCACTCAAAGAATAATCATCCAGAGGAGGTATCAATTCCAAGTGTTAATATTTATGAGTGTTGAGCAAATTACCAAATGAAGCAATGAAGTTGAACAACTTGCAGAGATTGATATAAAGGTGCAACACTTTTGTTTTACATTTTTAATTATTTCTTAAAAATACGATAACCTGTAAAAAACCAGCATTTCAG
>JACJUY010003424.1:18563-29834 GCA_014220935.1 Platorchestia sp. MABIK
CGGTAATTAATCAAGGTTTCATAATTCGAATAAATACAAATTTTAAAATAATTTAATTTCAGTGACGATGCATTGTTGATAACACTTTTATTAGTGCGCACTCACGTTGAAATATGAGCTTAGGAACTTGCGATATCAGGGATTGATGTTGAAGATAAAATATAGGTTGAAAAATTCTGCGTTTATATGAGTATGAGGTCGTCATTCAACATATTTTACTCCTACGTATAAAATATGTATAGAAGCGATTTGGAAAAATAAAATAGCATAGCTACAGATTTTTCGTGGAAGTGTATCAAGTGGCTTTGATTAAAATATGTTTGTCAAATCAAATGATTTATATATTATGGCAAATTAAGATTTTTTCATATAAAACATATCAACTTATTCTTTTAAAGTTAATGAATAAACATCTTGCCAAAATTTTCGAATAGTTAGTTGTATTTATAAATGAAATAATTATTGCACTTTATTTGGACTTCATCTTGAGGGGATCCTCCGGAAATTTTTTTTATTTTGATCCGATTGGTCTGAAATTTGGTCAGTATATGTATTTTTGCAAGACAAACATATTTGAATCATGAAATTTTTTGATTTAGGCCTTAGTGTTTCCAAAAAATCTGAAATATTAGTTTTTAGGGTCATTTTTATTTCTATTTCATAAGAATAGAAGTCATTGAGTTTTTATGCTACAACAAATTCAAAGACAGTTTTAGAATCTTTGGAACATTTCTAACAAAGATATATTCAAAAATTTTGTATATGATTTTTTTTATAATTGTGATATATGACCATTACATGAAAAATACCGAAATTTTTGGATTTGAGCTATGATGAAAAAAATCAAATGAAAAAAGGGAAAGAGTGGCAATATAACTTTGTTAGAAATGTTCCAAGGATTCTAAAACTATCTTTGTATTCTTCCTAGCATAAAAACTCAATGACTTCTATTCTTTTGAATGTTGAAAATTAGAGGTTTTGGGTCTAAGCCAAAAACCAAAATTTTTTGTTTACAATTAGGACAATTTATGTAATTGATAGCTGTTTTAATTTTTATTTCATAATCTCCATGTATAACTTCATATTCACACTGATTTGTAATTTGGAAAAAAAAATGGAAAAAAATAAATTTTTTGTAGACAAATTATGAAATTTTATATTTGTAATCTGATTCTTATGAAATTTGACTATAATATGTAACTTTTCAAAAGAGACACAATTTCTTCCATTTATTTTTTCGATTCAGGCCATAGTTATTTGAAAAAATTTGACATATTGGATTTTTAGTTCATTTTTATTGAAATTTTAAAAGAATATGTCATTGAGTTTTTATGCTAGAACAAAACCAAAGACAGTTTTAGAATCCTTGAAGCATTGCAAACAAAGTTACAGTAGGAAATGTTCCATTTCCCGTTTTTTCTTTTTATGAGGTTGAACTGGGGTCGAAAATTTGGAATTTTTGGTCCCCTTACACCCCTGTGGGGGGGACCTAGTGTTCGTATTGCCATAAAATTTTAGGATCGAATAGTCCACCACCTAAGGGTCGTTTTTCAACAAAAGCATGAAAAATTCTCATCGGACCGACAGGGGCCAGGGAGGACCCCCTTAAGTGGATGCAGTTGCCCGTGGGATATATTACGTAGATGATCTAATTGTTTTTTTTTGTGCTCTTGTCACTAAAAACTAGAGTATTTCATTCACAAATGTAAGCACAGGAATTAAAGGATTCTTAATTTGCTTTTAGAGACTCTTGTTGCAATTTTAGATGAATAAGTCATGAATCAAATTTATTACATTTCTATTTCTGATGAATAATGTTGAAACAAAGTCATTTATTTGGCTGACAAAATCTTGATTATTTTTAACTTGATATAACAAATTCTTATTCATAGATAAATATTCTCAATCTAAGCACTTCAATGCAAACAAAGATATTATGTGATTTTACAAACAAAATAAGGGAAAAACTTTATTTACATTTCAACTATTTTGCACCTCATTCATACAATTAAAATTTTAAATGTCTCATTGCATTGCAATAAATCATTATATCCTTAATTTAACATCAGTACATTACACTGCATACATGCTGCCAAATTGTTGCGGCAGGGTAGAAACATCGGCATTATGTCAAAGAAACTTCTCTGCACTCCGTAGTTCATTTACATACAGTAAGTGGGTTTTCAGACCGGAACTTGATCTCAAAGATAATTTCTTCCTTTGAAAAGACTGGAGTTTATTCTATCTGCTACGGTGTGCGGGAAACAAAAACAAATTACTGTAACTATAAAAATTTTTTCCAGAAAAAATCACCTCTTCGTAAAGCTGAAGGTTTTTTTCTCTTTCCAATGACGTTAAAAATGTCCAAAAACTGGAAGAATTATGGTGTAAAATTGTATTTTAACACGATGTGTAATCATTTGAACGAGAGTAAGTTCCTTTCATGTTCTTTTCGAGTTTCGACAGTCACGGCGATTCAGTTACCTCCAAAATGTCGTCTGAGTAGCATGGTGACGCTCTGTCTTATCATAGTTCATTCTTCTACTTTACATGGGAAAGCTTCATGAAATTAGCGTTTTCGTGATTTGTTCCGTATTATAACATGTTAATAACTTATTTCTGGTCATTATTGATCAAAACTAGGGTGCCAATTAAGATTTTGAGGTACCATGGAAATAGTTCACAAAAATTGGTTTGACTGCAACTCATAGTTCCGAAGTGTCATTGTGTCCGGTCATAATGAAGTTCCCTGAAATTCTACCTTGCGTACCATTATGCGCAATGTATCGCCACTCAAAGAAAAATCTCCCAGAGAAGCTGTCAATGCCAAGCGTAATAGTTATGAGTTGAAGAACCTACTAAAGGTAGTAATGAAGTCGAACAACTTACAGAGGTTGATATTATGGATGAAACACTTTTGTTTCACATTTTAAAGCTGTTTCTTCATAATATGACCTTTAGAAAGAAGTAGGCATTTCAGAAGAAAGTTGTGCAAGAAAAAATTATTTTTGTAAAAATGTTGCTTTCAACTCAATTTTATTCATAAATGTTATTTGGAATAGTTAACTATTGTGCTAATAACATTTTGCAAACACCTAACTTTCATTGGTAGAATAGAGAAATCCGTTATTGCCATCATTGAGTAACTAAAAAATATTTTTTTCCTGTCACTGATCATAATAGTAATGAGAGCATTAGAGAAATAAGATTCATAACCTCACCTGGTGAAGTGTATTGGAATTGAAAGTACCATGACAGAGATACATTAGTTTTTTTTTTGGGCATGCAAAAGATCTAGAAAAGATTAATTCAAAAGGTAGTGCATCCTGTATTGCAGAGACAGTTATTATCTAAACACATAACTCCCTTATTTAGAAAGTTATGCTATATGACAATATTTTCCACCATTTAAATTTCTACGTGCTGTGTCAAACTATTTGAATGTCCATGCCCTTATTTTGGATGGACTTTGCACACTAATCTTCAATTAAATCTTTAATGCCACAAGAGTCCATGAACATGAATTAGTTGGACAAACGTGTAACATCTGCTGAAAAAAAGATTACGCTTTGAATGTAAATTTTCACATCTGCAAATGTATACTAGGGCAAGTCTTGAATAGCTGGGCAATTTGCATGAACTTCTTGAAAATGTATAACATCAAATGTTTACAAAGCACAGAATTAAAACAATGAATTTGGAATGTTGCCATACATTGTTCCTTAAACCTCTGATCATCAAATATGTGTTTCAACATTTCTATAAATCAAATCTAGTCTTTTTTGATGATGGTTCATTCATTTTAAATTTTGTTTGGTCATGCTTCATCTGCTTGGTCATGTTTCATTTGCTTGGTCATATTTCAGTGATGGTTTCACTTGTTCATTCATATTTCAGTTCATCAGTCAATTGTAGCACTTAGGGCCTAAGAAAAAATGATGCAGAAAGCTTTATAAATTAAGGGTGTACAACTTTCAGCCATATGTGTCAGTGCTAACAATACTAATTTTGAGGAAATCATCAAAACCCTCTAAAGAAAAAGAAGATGAAATGCCAGATTTTTAATCATTTGAAAAACTTAAAGGGACATCAAAGGTGAGTGGCAATTTTGGATAAATGTGCCAAAAGGTCTAGTTGTTCTGCAACAAGAGTCATGTTTGTACAAGAATTAGTTGCTGCTTAGTGCCTCGGTACATTTCTTTCTATCCTGTGGCAAGCATCACAAGGAGTCGCGTGAGCAGTTTGAATGTTTTATGTCTGCAATTTTAAATAGGGGAAAGTTCTGTGCAGTGTAGTTTCAATATGTGATAAATAGTAGAAGGTTATTTCAACATTCTTTAATGTTTGCTTCTTTCATTTAGAATATAGCACAACAGCTTTAAAGTAGAGAGAAAGAAGGATTTATTGATTTAGTAAAAATTCAAAAGTGAAGGTAATAAGTAAATTCTTTTTCTGCTGTATGACTTTTCTTGATAAGGTAAGTTGCCATGAATAATGACACAGATCCCTAATCATTTTCTAGAATATACTCTTCCCATCAAGTCCATAATAACTATTTTGAGTAAAAATTATGCATCAAATCAAGGGAGAACCAATTTATTGATCTAGTATGCCATTAGGTTATGTAAATTAGGCGAAATGTAACTGCACACCTTAATATAGTGTTGATGATAGGATACCCTAGAAATCACTGATCTTATTTGGGACCACATGTAGCTATGCTCAAATGTGTCCATGGTACTAGACTTAGAATACAATCTATTGCTGTATCACTTGTGGTAAATAAATTGTTTAAAATGTTATTCTGATTTAGGTAGAAAATTAAATTTCCCCTCTTTGATGTACTTACCAACTTCTTTGGGATGTGGTCTGTACTTCTGTGGTGTTGGTGTATGGATTTGGCTTTGTGCTCATTGCTTTTGCTGAGGATATTTTTGTTATCATTGGCTTTTAAGTGCATGCAAGTTGCATTAATGTAAAGATGCCTTGCCTTTCTTGCCCAAGCTAGTCTACTAAACTCTTGATAATATATGTACAGTATTTAAATATGGAAATTCCTTATTGTGGTAGGGTATCGGGTAACCATAAATTTATTGAATTTATGGTTACCTTTGATTGATGATATATTTTTGTCATTTGAAATGGTTTTAAGCCTGAAATGCTTTCCTAGAGCTAGAGCAACACAAAAAAAGTTCAAATCTGGGAAGAAATACTCGAACAAAGTGCGTACGTCTTACTCCGCTGGCAGTCCGAGTCAAACTGACGCTTACCCACTGGCCGAGGAGCGTGTTCGGGTCGACTCAGCTAGTCGAGTACCGAAAATCTGTTCAAGGTCCGATGCATTTTCTACTCGAATTTTTTGGTCGAGTAAAGAGACGGTCGAGTACCGAGGTACGACTAATTATAACTCTCTAAATCTTACCATTTCATGGGTGTCAGATGATATTTTTGAATTGTAATGACTTAAGAGTCATGAAAAGATGGTTTTCTCTTTAGCAGAAGATGTGTGCTTACTTGAAAAATTGACTTGATGAACACTTGATGTCAAACTAGTCTCAGTGTTCAGCTGTTGAAATCATTGCTTCTTTAGTTCTGCCAGTGCTGTGCTTTCATTGAAGCAGAGCTGGGTGTGCAGAATTGAATTTCAATTGTTTGTAAGTCAGGAGGATCTTCTATCATCATGTTGAATAAATATAGTTCTCTACCTTCAAGTTATCTCAATTAATTTCAGATGGAGAAGTGCATCACAACGCTTCTCAAGCAATACAGTCATCAGGATTCCACTGATGATGCTGGCAAAAAATCGCTCTTTGCAGAAGCTCTTCCGCAGCTCTCCAACAAGCGACGGATTTGCCTCACAATTGATAGCTTCAAGGTTCCTCCCCAACCTTCTGCCGTGAAGCCCATTCACCCAAAAATATTTAGATTGTGAGTTCTTCACTAAAATGTGTTAAAAATAAATGAATGGTGCATAACACCTTCTTATTCAGCATATTTTCTTCAATTTTTATTATAGATTTGTTTCAAACATTGTAAGCACAAGTTTGCATCCATGTCTTGTTTTTGTACTGAATCTAGTTTTTTGAGAGTTTTTTTTTGTAATTTAATAAAATCAGGCAATCAACAGCTACTCTTTTCCTGGAGCAGACTTGAAACCAAAACTGGGAAGGAGGGTTTCTTTTGCTCACAAAATTTGTATTTTGTTCGAATTTTTTTGTTATAGGTATTTTTATATTAGCCTACTTAGACTGGGTACAAGTTAGTGAGAACAAATGGATTCAAGTTGTGAAGCCCCACTGACCTGAAACATAACTCTACAGTCAATGATTAAAGCTGGAAAGATAGTTTCTAGTCAATAATTATAACAATTTGACAATGGTTGTTTTGAATGATGAGGAGAAAACCTTCATTGATCTTCTTAAAGACTTTAAAATAGCAAATGAAGACTCGTTTGGTAGAACTATAATATCTGGAAGAATGAGAGATTTTAAACTCCCTTCAAAAAGTATGTTAAAAAGCCTTTGTATTCAATTGATGGAAGATTAAGTAGGTGAAAAATTGTCACATATAATGAGAACAGAGAATTGCTTTTGGGCTAAGGAAAGTTATCAGGTTGGATAAATTAGAATTGTACCTTTCTTATGATGCCTTGAAGGTTACTATAGAAATTCTGATGGAAGATATTTACCAAGTTGCATCAAACACTTGTGATGCATGGCAATGTTGAGACGCATCTAGTTTCCAGAGTTTTGTTTCACATGCTGTTTGTAAACTTTCTGTGAAGAGTAGAATAAAATCAAACAATATATTCATTAAAATTAGGAAAAGGTATTTTTAGGAGGTTGAGCAGCTAGAAATGATACAAAATACATTTTGTCCAGATGGTGAGAAGCTAAAGCTAAAGAAGCTCTGCACTCACAGCTAAATTAAGAGATGTTTGGCTCATGATTTGAGTTATTGTTATTTCCTTGTCAAAACTCTGATTTCAATGCATAGATTATATTTGGTGTATCATTTGGTGATTCCTATCACGGAAATCTTTTTCTAACAAACAAAAGTTTTGGGAGGTAATCGAGTGCAAGGGGAGCAACAGATCCTTATGGAAGAGCATGATACAAAAATTTACTTATGTGACAAGCAAAGAGTTTAATTTTATGATAATAATATATCATGCACACTTTTTTCTTTTTTATCAACGCATTTACTTCTCTCAAGTTTACTATGTTCATATTTCTTTCATTGTGAATGTTTTTTATTTTTACCTGTGTAGATTTGTCCCTCAGGAGGATACAACTGTTGTATCTATTGAAATTTGCGCTCCCAGGGGGAAAATGTATGGGCCCGAGCTGAGAGTTAGATAGGCCTTTTTTTGTTGAGATAAAATGTTTTTGTTATGTTAAGGACCATCTTTTTTTCCGGTTCACTGCTGTCCGGTTTTTCAGCTCCTACTTTCTTCTTCAACTTTGATCTTGTTTCATGAACTTCTTTCTCATCTTACTGTTTCTATGCCCTTTCTGCGTAGATTCCACGTTCCCTTAACTCCATACTAAATGGTGCCTTCCTCTTTCCTCTCTTTGGATCTCATATGTTGAGGATAGGGAGGCTTTAACTAACTAATAAACTAAGAATCTAATCTCTAATGAATGGACAGTGGTCTAAAAACATAGAAAAAACTTTTGGACCCACCAACCAGAGCTAAGCAGAGCCGCAGCTGGTCTCTCTGAGCGCAACTGCGGGGGAGGTGGGGACACTTTGGGGGTAATTATGGGGGTTTGGGTTGCCAACACGGGACAAATGACGTTTCTACGTGATAGAAGGAGGGTTTAGGAGCATTTTCAAGCAATAATCTCGTTTTCCGTTTTGGGCCCCAAAAAACAGTTTGCTTCCCTTAATTCCAAACTAAATGGTGCTTTCCTCCTTCCTCTCTTTGGATTATATTTGTTGTGGATAGGGAGTCTTTAACAAATCTAATCTGTGTAGATTTTTAGTTTTTTGTTACTTTATTTTCCTAATTCATTTCAAAGTGCTCATTGAAACGAAATGTGTAGAAATTATTAGGTAGCGGCCACTTTTTTTGTGTTTTGTACACTTGATTGTTCTTTATTTTAGTTGTGCCATCTCCAAAATACTGCTAAGTACTCTAAATGTTTCTTGGTGTAATATTCTAATTCCAAAATAGAAAAGTAAAACTTAACAAATTTGAACCCAAATGCATTATTTGGTTTCAGCTTACTGCCTCACAGCCTGACTGACGGGAGCACTAGTGTGTTGCTCGTCACAAAGGATTATCCCAAGCCTAAGAACCCGCGCCTCTCCAACGACCACTTCCGGCGCTTCATCACCGCGGCCGGCTGCAACCATCTCATTACTGAGGTGGGTTCCTGTGTTCACTTCAGCTGCCATCATAATATGCTTTAGGAAGGTTCCTTGCAAGAGCAATTGATCATACCATTTCTAATAACTTAGAATTTACTGTCTCCAAACGCTATCTGCTCGCATCTGCACCTGTGGTGCAACTACATGCAAATATACGTGTAATGCGTTTAAATTGAAGAGTTTCAGTAACTTCTTATCATGTATAGTAGGCAAGCTGGGCTCTTCTACCATAAATCACCCAAGGTTAACTACCTTTTGAACTACTGTACTTGATTTGAATATTCATACGTGCATCCTTAAGTAGCACCCATGTGTTGATTTGTGCATGAATTGATACTCATTCATGCGTTTGTGTATTCGTTTTGAATTTCATACTCGTGTGCGAGACATCTGTTGCCTTATTTTCCCTTTGTGGTTTTAATGTTTTTGAAGACTCGGGAACCTGGATGGTGAACATAGGTTTCTTAGTAGTTTTTATATCTAGAAATTTCACGCCTCTCCTTTTGGTAGCCATTGGTCAAAATTAATTTCTGATTTGTTGTCCCACTTGCTGCAGATTATGTCCATCGGACAGCTGCGGGATGAGTACTCGGTGCAGTCGGCACGAAAGGAGCTATGCGATCGCATTGATGTTGTCCTGTGTGACAACTCATGCGCCCTCGTGGTACCGAGGGTGCTCGGGAGCTCATTCCTTGTATCTAAAAAGTAAGATTTATTTGTTGTCAACCAGTCATGAGTCAAGGAAAGGTGCTTTACTACACCTTGTTTGGTCTTCTCATGGAGTCAATATGCATGCATTAGGCTTCAACTCCATGTCCTAGCTTTTATATGCATCATGCTATCAGATTTCTTGAATTATCGCAAGCAGAACAGAGCTCAGCAGCGTTTTTAAAGATCAGGGTTACTAAATACATCAGGGTTCTTTCCAAAGTGCAGTGGTAATGCCTTATCTGATGAGCGTATATTCAAAATTTAGTTTCACTCGGATGCGTCCCTGTCGAGTTGTGAAAACTTGATTCAGTGCAGGCCAATTTTCTATCTTTCACTTAAGTGACTCAACAAGGCATCATCTGTTGTTGATGCTGCAGTGTAAGAGACACGAGCCTCTTTTTTTTCTTTCTTCGTTTTGATGTTCTGACATCAGCTGTGCGTGTTTTTAGTGAACTTTGCCTTCAATGCCAAGGAAATGGTCCTGTGACGTTAAAGATAGGTACTGGGGTACGCTTGAATTGAAAAGTGCTTTATCAGTAGGTTGAGGCAGAAGTTAGTGAAGAAAATATTATGTATGAAAATTTTTTTCTTTACAGGGTGTAAACATTTACTTAATTCATGCTCAACATTGTCCCATGTTCCTTTACTTGTCAATTTGAGCAAGCGTTATTCTTTTTTACGATAGCGTGGGGCGGTTGAAAATGCTATGACGTGTGTGCAGGCTGCTTGAAACAGGCGGGTTTTGTTTAGGAGTGCTGTGTGAAGTGTTGCTTGGTCACTGGCTTTTCACTCTGTTGTGTTGTGCATCATTTTTATTGACTTGGGTTCTGATTCTATTAGTTCAACACTAGTTCACTAACTACGCTCTTTATTGCACTAGTTAATCTGTTCATTGACCCCGTCCACTTTGTAATTGGCCTTGAGGTGGTTTCTTAACCAAACCTGTTATATATCACTTTTTCTGAAATAGGACTTCTTATTGTTCATAAGAATGACCTTTTTTTGGAACCGAATATTTGTTTATAATTATAAATTAAACTAATCGTTTCCTATGTTGTATTCGTTTTCCTTTTTTTTCAACGAGAGCATTATTTTTCTCAGTTGACCCATCCATGAACAAATCGAGGCTTTTTGCGCGTTGCTCCACTTTGATCTTCATTTTGCTCGACTGGTTTTGCTGATCAAACTTCGCCCTTTTTTTTATTAAAAAGATCAAGACCTTACATCCCTTCTCGTTCCTCAGATTTCCTATTGGAGTCAAGATGAACAAGAAGAACCTAAAGAAAGAGGTTGGAGAGAAACTCAACAGCACCTGCCACAAAATGACCTTCAAGAATTCTCAGTCCAGCCTTGTTGTAAGTTTATGATTAGAAGTCATCAAATGGGTTGAGGTGTTCATTAAAAAGTTGAACTTAAATGATCTTGAATGCTTCAATTTTTTTTTATAATTTCACAGCTGCATAGGAAGATGAAAGGTATGATGCCATCCTAATTGGTTCTTAAGAAAATGACAGACTGTGCCAGACTTCATCGTAATATTAAGGGCGATATATTAGTGTGATAGACTTATGACTGAACGAGTTAGGAATTCAGTTAAGCGGGCACAGCTGTGTAACCACTAGAACCTGGCGTGCACTGAGCTGTCGTTTCCAGCGCATGTTGGATTGTGTTTGGTTACCGTAGTTGATTGTTTAATGTGTTCATGGCTGGTGTTTTTCAGTTTTTTTCAAACGTATTATATTTGCTGGAGTAGTATTAGGTGATGCCGCGTCGCAACGCTCTCAGCAAGAGAAACCAGACTAGAGAAGCAGGATGTTGATTTTGCTCGGTGTTTTCTTCCATGGTAATACAACTATTGTATCTATGGGAATGAGCACTCTGAGGGGAAAAATGTAAGGTCAGGCAGGTCTTCCTTTTCTGAAGTTGATTAAGTTTTTTGTTTTGTTACGGACTATCTTTTTTTCGGCTTACTACGGTTTTGCTTTCCAGCACATAGTACTTCTGGTTTCATAAACTAATTTCTTATCTTACTGCATCTATGTGTAGCGATTTTGTGTGGGAAGAGTCCGGAAGACATCTTGCGCGTGGATTCCCCGTTCGGTCAACTCCATCCTAGGAGGGAAAAGTGAGGTCCTGAGCTGAGAGTTAGTCATGCCTACTTTTTGTTGAAATAGAATATTTTTT
>JACJUY010003424.1:36272-67270 GCA_014220935.1 Platorchestia sp. MABIK
ACACCAGAGGGACGTATTCTCTTTTCTCCTTTTTTGGCAGTTTTCCGCCCTTACGTGCTGGCTGTTCCAGCCCTGAAGATGAATCACTTCGGGCCGAAATCACCGCTCTCTCAATTTCTGCTAGATGCTTCACAATCTGGTCCAGTTCATTGGTGCTCAAATTTTTCCGACTCTCATCACTTAAATCACCTGCAATTGTTGCGATGGCTTCTTCAATTCTTCTCTTGATATTTCCGATGTTGTCATGTTGGTTCACTTTCGAGGCGAGGGAGTCATCTCCAGCGTCAGCTCGCTGCCGCTGCGGATCCTCCATTTCTTCCGTACGCGAAACTTGGTCACACGCATTCAAATGATTCATTATTTCGGGAGTGGGTCCCCTTGATAAATCAAGGGGGCCTCGCTTGGACACTTCTATTCTACTTTCAATTGCAAATAAGTTTAATTACACAAAACAAAAAAGAAAAGACCCAGATGTTGGTGGGCGCCCCCAACGTTGGTTCTACCCAAAGATAACAATTCAATAAATAATCTTGTAAACACCTTGTTATCAATTTACACATAAATTATGTAATGAGTTACAAGACTCCAAATGGGTATACTAACGGTACCACCACGGGAAGGTGTGGGTGGGCTGGAATACTTGACAAGCGCAAGTAATCCTTATCAAATCCTTGTCTGTTTAATGTTCCCTTCACAACGCACAAATAATGAAAATTCAGTTCGGCACCAGTAAAACGTGGTAAAGGGAACAGTGAAAATTCCCGATCAATCAGCAATTCCGTATCGGAAATAACCTAGCCGTACAGTTTCTGATTTCAGCGAGCATACATCTGCCAGATATATGTTAGACTACCTGTAAGCTATTCACTCAGTCGAATGTTTTCCGGCGACCGTCACGCCAATGAGATAATCAAAGTTTAGTTGAAATGATAGACTTCTGGCATTACCCTTAATTGAAGCTATCGTGAACAAATCTGAAGAAGCACTTCTTTCATGCGTAAACTAGGTGCTGTTTTCATTGAATGCACACTCTTCCTCACGCTGAGAAAATTGTCACAAAATGGGAATTTCAAAAACGGACTGTTCTCCACGTCTTTTTATGAAAATAAAACAGTTATGTGGAACCACAACGTTTATACTTGAAAAATTTTCCACTGAAAACCACATTAGACAAGTGGAACTTCCTTGAAGTTTTGTTTCTTGATCTTTTTTGCTTTCTGCTGTGCCTCCTTCTTTCTGCCGAAACCGAGGCGCTTCTTCTTTGCCCACAATTTGTTGGCTCGTTCCTCTCTCTCGCGAGCCTCGCGCAGCTTCTTGTATTTCCTCTTGGCCTGCTCGTCCAGGCCAGGCACCACGTGAAGCAAATCCTCCTCCTGCAAATACCATCAAATGTTTCAGTTAATTGAATTTGAGGGCTTGTGTTCTATACTCTGTTTCTGAAAATGGAGAATTTCGACCTATAATATTGTACGTACCCTAATCTAAGTTTGATTTGAGCAGTCGGCAGCTACCAACAACACACACAAAAAAATTCTCAGCCATCACTGCCATAGGTTGAAACGGTCTCGTTCCTATATATTTAAGTGCCTCAACACAACCTTTGAACTGCCTACATATGATCCCACCAAAAGTATTTTTGTCCCTGAACGAACTAGTGTAATCAAAACTGCCGACGGTAGTGCTACCACACTGATCCCTACAGCCTACATTGAAGCTTACAAAACTTGAAATTACACAAGTAATTTCAAGCTTACACATTGAAGCTTACACAACTTGACTCTGGCATAAGTCTGTGTTACTGAACGTATTGGACGAATCCTGAGATATCGTTATGGATATTCATGCACTCGGTGGTTAAAAATGAAAGACATATCACTGTCTCCCTCTTAAAGTAAAGCATTCATGTCCCACACGTCATAAGCGTCAAGGGTAAATCTGTAAGATTTAACTTAGCAACATGAGTGCTACCCTGTCCAGTGTACCCTCCAGCAAGTCAAACAGATTGGCAAGGGCGAGCGACGGACCTGATGGTAGTGGCAGCGCTAAACGATTCTTGCGTTCGTTTTATTTAGAAATTTTGTAAAATTTCAAATTATTTTACTTTTCCATGACTACTTTCATTGCACGTTTTCAGGAGACTCGCATTAAATTTTTAGCAGAAGATTAAACCTATGTCATTATACGCATTTCAGTTTCCACGAAACAATTATAAATGAAAGGAATGATTAAATTGCTTCGTTAAATGAATAATGAATAGGATGAAATAGAAAACGGCACAAGTGCAATGAGCCAAGTGCCCCCAGTCACGGGTTGTCCCCAAGTCACGTGCCGTCGAGCACCATCACGCACAGGCACCAGTACATTCATGTTAACATAACATCCATAAAAGCGGTCGTTCCGCAAAATATTGGCCCATAATTTCACCGTTTTCTTCCTATCATTGGAAATACTGGAGAGCCAAAATCGCCTTTTTCCATGCATTGCCGACGCTACTATCCGATGCCAATGCATAACAGAACACATAATGTATTGGTAGCAAAAATTTGGTTGAGGTGATGGATGCCCACAAAACTAACTACAATTTCAGCTGATTCTAACAAGAAGTTATAATGCCTTATATGGCAAGTTCACGACATAAGATAGCGACGTGAAATGATGATCAGCACAGCTGCAAGAGAAGTAGAACTCTGGCATGAAACAAAAATACTTATTTCCAGCAAAACAAATTACTTACATCTTCTCGGACGGGCTTGTACGACAGCACGTCTCCGAAGGACGTGATTTTCACTTCTCCGAAACCGAAGTCGCCTTCCAGCACCTCGGGGGTAGCAACCGGAAGCGGATCAGGTACCTTCACCTCCGCGGAAGGCTCTGACCACAAAAAACATCAATTATCGGCAACGGTGTCAAGGCTGATTTTCTCTTAAAGCTACACACTGATACAATATTTCGAAAACAACACGAGACGGTGAATGCTCCAGATTTTCAATACTGCGAGTGTCAGAGAAAAACAGTTAACTCAAGTAAGGCATTCAGACAATTGGTAGTGTGTGCTCTTCGCTTGTGCTCGGTGTGAGAACTTTTGATTTCTCTCCTTCGTTGTTAGCACCTGTCAGATATTGACAGCTGTTTCTTACACCGCATAATTTTGTTTCTAGGCAGAATTCAAAATACAAGACCAGGTCGTTATATTATTTAAAGAAATTATGCATGCATGCATGCATGCATGCACACTATGCTTATGTGTCTCTCTCCCATGTTTCGTACATTTCGTTCATACTTTTACTACCGGCAAACCCTCACTTTTCTGCCTTTACTGCTTTCTTGCTCCTTCATAACGAGCCTTTATCGTTAAAATTACATTCTTTTAACATACACAGTCTTATAACTCAGAAATTTACTTGAATCTGAAGTTACTTCTATCGTTTACTTTTTTTAAATTAGTACAAAATCGCGAGTTCGCTCCGAACTGAGTATCTTACTGAGATATGCATGAAGAAATTGACTTAGCTCGGTACACAGTTTTCCGTTCCCTCAAGTTCAATGTCTGCATCATTGACTCGGACCTCCGTTTCCGTAATCGTATCCCATAAAATTATAGTAGTACACAACCACAACGACCGACACAGTGATACGCCTAGATTAGATTACTAGTTAGTTTAAGCCCCTCCCAACAAATGCGATCCAAAGAGAGGAAGAAGGGAGGCACCATTTAGCATGGAGAGTTAGCATGGAGTTAGTTTAAGCCCCTCCCAACAAATGCGATCCAAAGAGAGGAAGAAGGGAGGCACCATTTAGCATGGAGTCAGGGAACGCGGAATCCATGCAGAAAGGACACAGAAACAGTAAGCTGAGAAAGAAGTTCATAAAACAAGACCAAAGTTGAAGAAAATAGTAGCAGGTACTGAAAAACAGGACAGCAGGTAACCGAAAAAAAGGTGATCCCTAACACAACAAAAACACTTTGTTTCAACAAAAAGAAGGCCTACCTAACTCTGAGCTCGGGTACTCACATTTTCCCCATGGGAGTGCTAATTCCCATAGATACAATAATTGTATCCCCCTGAGTGATACGCCTAATTTTGTATAATTTTATGAACCTGCCTTGCTATTGCAGTGCTAAGATGCAACAAGAAACAACCCAGAAGTTAACGAGACAGCGAGCATGCTAGGCACTCACTTTTGGATATGTAGAGTGGCACGCGCGCCTTCAGTCCCGTGGACAGGTACAAAGTTTTGATATTGTTGAAGCCACCAGGGAAGCTCTTGCACAGGTGAGCCAAGCTGGCACTCAGGTTCTCCACCAGATGTTCCACTGGCTGCGCGGCGTGCCCGAACTGTAAATAAAAATTTTACTAGCACATACAAAACGTACTGAGATGGAAAATGTCTGAAAAGGACTGGCACAACCCCCGGATGTATTCAGGGAGAAATAACATCAGACCCTCGAGCCAGTAACAATGCCGAGTAACAGCTGAAAATAAAACTATCTGCATGGACGTTCTGTCATGCCTTCCATACTTGCTTGTCTTCACAGTGTTATGTAAGTTCCAAGCCACGTAAATACAGAACTCTTTGCTTGACAGACAGCTTATTTTCTAGAGACTGTACCAAACATACAGTGAATGATACAATAACACAATACAAACCTCGATATGACTACCTGATTTTGATACCGCTCATAATTCAAGTTAGAGCGAATTGTACTTGGCCTTCTCCTCTGGTCTACCACATCACAGTCAAGAACAAGGTCTTTACTCTTAAGGAAGTATTTTGACACACCCAACTTAAAGACCAAACATAGTATGAAACAAAAATGAAGAAAATTCTTGATACGTCTAATACCGAAAACCATGAACACAATTTTACGGTAATTGTTACAAAGACCAGCCTCTTATACAAGATCCAACACAGTAGCGCACCCACTTGCACTTGTAACATAAACACAAACATCATAAAATCATTTTAAGAAACTACCATCGTCTTGCCATGAGCAGGAAATGGTTGAAACGAAATAGTTTCAGAATTAGGAAGCTGTAAAGATCCCTTGCTCCATCATCCTTCGCAATGATCCTGATGAATCCAAATTGGTTTAGAAAAAATCCCCATTGAGCTATAGAGGCGCATCAACCCTCAGTGGGCACACAAACAGCTATCTTTATTCCTATACTGCTCATCACTACTAAAATGCCTAAGCTTGCAAAAAAAATGGGTATGGTCTAAACCTGACGTCCACAAACCATTTTACAAAGCCAGAATAAAAATTTAGCCTGCTACAAACTTACAAATTTTAAACTTTTAGAGCCGGAGAATTGGCATAACACCACATTCGGAAAAGTTCACGACTGAACAAGCTAATTCCGTCATAGAATTGTTTTTCAGTCGATCGCCGCACTATTTGAAAAAGAAAACAGGGATTACATTAAAGATGTTAGTTTAAGACCTCTAACCACAACAAAACTGTCCCAAAAAGATGAAGGAACCATTTAGTATGGAGTTAATAGAACGAGGAATCTATGTACTAGGAGTGGGTCCCCACACAAGCTCTTGTGCGCATTGAAACCTCAAGTTGAAAAAGAAGCTTGTTAAACAGCTTGAAAGTTGAAAAAGTAAGATTAGATTAGATTAGTCGTTAGTTTTAGCCTCCCTACCCGCAGCAACAAATGCGATCCAAAGAGAGGAAGGAGGAAGGCACCATTTACTATGGAGTTAAGGAAACGCGGAATCTACGCAGAAAGGGCATAGAAACAGTAAGTTGTGAAAGAAGATTATGAAACAAGTCCAAAGTTGAAGAAGAAATTAGTAGGTGCTGAAAAACAGGACAGCAGTGAACGGAAAAAAAGGTGGTCCTTAACATAATAAAAACATTTTATTTCAACAAAAATAAGGCCTACCTAACTCGCAGCTCGGGCCCTCACATTGCCCCCCTGGGAGCGCTAATTCCCATAGATACAATAATTGTATCCCCCTGAGGGGTGAAAAAGTAAGAAGGGTTTAAAAACGGGATAGCAGTGAACCGAGAAAAGATGGTTCTTAGCAAAAATAAATAAAATAAAATATTCTATTTTAACAAAAAGTAGGCATGACTAACTCTCAGCTCAGGACCTCACATTTCCCTCCTAGGATGGAGTTAACCGAACGGGGAATCCACGCACAAGATGTCTTCCCACACAAAATCCCTACACATAGATGCAGTAAGATAGGAAATTAGTTTATGAAACCAGAAGTGCTATGTGCTGAGAAGCAAAACCGTAGTAAGCCGAAAAAAAATAGTCCGTAACAAAACAAAAAACTCATTCAATTTCAGAAAAGGAAGACCTGCCTTACCTTACATTTTTCCCCTCAGAGTGCTCATTCCCATAGATACAATAGTTGTATCCTCCTCATGGAAGAAAACTCAGAGCAAAATCAAACATCATGCTTCTCTTACTGAGAGCGTTGCGACGGGACATCAACAAATACTACTCCATCAAATGTAGTACGTTTGAATAAAACTGAAATACACCAGCCATGAACACATTAAACAATCAACTACGGTAACCAAACACAATCCAACATGCGCCGGAAATGAAATGCGCTCGCCAGGTTCTAGTACTTACACAGCTGTGCCCGCTCAACGCAACTCCTAACTCGTTCAGTCATAAGTCTATCACACTAATATATTGCCCTTAATATTACGATGAAGTCTGGCACAGTCTGTCATTTTCTTAAGAACCAATTAGGATGGCATCATACCTTTCATCTTCCTATGCAGCTCTGAAATTATAAAAAAAAATTAAAGCATTCAAGATCATTTAAGTTCAACTTTTTAATGAACACCTCAACCCATTTGATGACTTCTAATCAGAAACTTACAACAAGGCTGGACTGAGAATTCTTGAAGGTCATTTTGTGGCAGGTGCTGTTGAGTTTCTCTTCAATCTCTTTCTTTAGGTTCTTCTTGTTCATCTTGACTCCAATAGGAAATCTGAGAAACGAGAAGAGATGTAAGGTCTTGATCTTTTTAATTAAAAAAGTGCTGAGTTTGATCAGCAAAACCAGTCGAGCAAAATGAAGATCTAAGTGGAGCAACGAGTAAAAAGCCTCGATATGTGCATGGATGGTTTAACTGAGAAAAATAATGCTCTCGTTGAAAAAGGACAACAAACCCAATATAGGAAACGATTAGTCTAATTTATAACTATGAAAAAATATTCTGTTCCAAAAAAAGTCTATTCTTATGAACTACGAAAGTCCTATTTCAGAAAAAGTGATATATATACTAGGTCTGGTTAAGAAAACGCCTCAAGGCCGATGAAGAACAAGGTGGACGGGGTCAATGAACCGATTAACTTGTGCAATTAAGAGCGTAGTAAGTGAATTAGTGTTGAATTAATAGATTCAGGACCCCAGTCAATAAAAATGATGCACAACACAACAGAGTGAAAATCCAGTAACCAAGCAACACTTCATGCAGCACTCCTAATAAGAACCCGCCCAGCACACGCCTTTTTCAGGCAGCCTGCACACGCGTCATAGCATTTCCAACCTTCCCACTCTATCGTAAAAAGAAGAACGCTTGCTCAAATTGACGAGTAAAGGAATATGGAACAATGTTGAGCATGAATTAAGTAATTGTTTACACCCTGTAAAAGAAACGCATCCGAGCTAAACTTTATTTTGAATATACGCTCATCAGATAAGGCATTACCACTGCACTTTGGAAAGAACCACTGCACTTTGTAGTAGCCCTGATCTTTAGAAACGCTGCTGAGCTCTTTTCTGCTTGCAATAATGCAAGAAATCTGATAGCATGATGCTAGTAATATAAAGTGTTATATATATATAAAAGCTAGGACATGGGGTTGAAGACCTAATGCCTGCATATTTACTCCATGAGAAGACCAAACAAGGTGTAGTAAAGCACCTTTCCTTGACTCATGACTGGTTGACAACAAATAAATCTTACTTTTTAGATACAAGGAAAAACTTGCCGAGTACCCTTGGTACAACAAGGGAGACAGAGTTGTCACAGAGGACCACGTCCATGCGGTCGCACAGCTCCTTTCGCGCCGACTGCACCGAGTACTCATCCCGCAGCTGTCCGATGGACATGATCTGCAGCAAGTGGGACAACAAATCAGAGATTAATTTTGACTAATGGCTACGCAAACGCGAGGCGTGAAATTCTTAGTTCTAATTACTACCAAGGAACCTATGTTCACCATCCAGCTTCCAGAGTCTTCAAAGATATTAAAACTGCAAAAGGAAAATAAGGCAACAGATGTGTCTCACACGAGTATGAAATTCAAAATGAATACACAAACGCATGAATGAGTATCATTTCATGCACAATTCCACAAATGGGTGCTACTTATGGATACACGTATGAATATTCAAATCAAGTACAGTAGTTCAAAGGGTAGTAAATCTTGGGTGTTTTATGGTAGAAGAGCTCAGCTAGCCTATTATACATAAGAAGTTACTGAAACCCCCAAATTCAAACGCATACCACGTGTGTCTCTGCATGTAGTTGCACCGTAAGTTATCGTTATAACTATTGCCTGTTTTTTTCAGATACAGACAAGAGCATTTCTTAATCTATTACAACAAAGCATGACTAACAACACAACACATAGACCCAATCTTTTGACCTGTCAAACAAAGCCATTTACTCACTCCTGCAGAAAATCAGAAAGCTGATATCCTTAACCTTGGTAGCTCCTCAAAGGCTTTTCAGCAACAGAATAGCTCGGCTGGTGAGGAACGTTATTGATCTAAGCAGTATATGAAGAAATTATATTCACTAACCTCACAAATGGTTTTTGTGGTGGGTAATTGTGGTAACACACATCTTGCACTAGATAATTTATCAAGAATAACAGTTGCTTCCAGCTTTGCGAGCAGATAGCGTTTGGAGACAGTAAATTCTAAGTTATTAGAAATGGTATGATCAATTGCTCTTGCAAGGAACCTTCCTAAAGCATATTATGATGGCAGCTGAAGTGAACACAGGAACCCACCTCAGTAATGAGATGGTTGCAGCCGGCCGCGGTGATGAAGCGCCGGAAGTGGTCGTTGGAGAGGCGCGGGTTCTTGGGATTGGGAAAATCCTTTGTGACGAGCAACACACTCGTGCTCCCGTCAGTCAGGCTGTGAGGCAGTGAGCTGAAACCAAATAATGCATATGAGTTCAAACTTGTAAAGGTTTACTTTTCTATTTTGGTATTAGAATATTTTACCAAGAAACATTTTGAGTACTTAGCAGTATTTTGGAGATGGCATAACTAAAATAAAGAACAATCAAATGTACAAAACACAAAAGAAGTGGCCACTACCTAATAATTTCTACACATTTCGTTTCAATGCTCACTCTGAAATGAATTAGGAAAATAATGCAACAAAAAACTCTAAAAATCTACACACAGGTACAAAAAAAACTTTCAACATGGAAGAAATATGAACATCGTAAATTTGAGAAAAGCAAATGTGTTGGTAAATAAGAAATGAGTGTGCTATGATATATCATTATCATAAAGTTCAACTCTTTGCTTTTCCCAAAAGGAAATTTTCATATGATGCTCTTCCATCTGTTGCTCCCCTCACACTCTACTACCTCCCAAAACTTTTGTTTGTTAGAAAAAGATTTCCATGATAGGAATCACCAAATGATACACCAAACATAATCTATGCATTGAAATCAGAGTTTTGACTAGGAAATAATAATAACTCAAATCATGAGCCAACCATCTATTAATTTAGCTCTGAGTGTAGAGCATTATCTGGACAAAATGTATTTTATAGCATTTCTAGCTGCTTAACCTCCCAAAAATACCTTTCCCTAATTTTAATGAATATATTGTTGGATTTTATTCTACTCTTCACAGAAAGTTTACAAATAGCATGTGAAACTAGATGCATCTCAACATTGCCATGCATCACAAGTGTTTGATGCAACTTGGTAAATATCTTCCATCAGAATTTATACAGAAACCTTCAAGGCATCATAGGAAAGGTAGGATTTTAATTTATCTGACCTGATAACTTTCCTTGGCCACCCTTCTCTGTTACCCTTATATGCTACAATTTTTCACGCACTAAGGCAGCCCGCACACTGAGGCGATGCGATACGCCTCAATCGGCAGTGAGTTAGGTAACACAATGCTATTCCTACGGCGCTACAAATGAACCGTGCGGCGTCGCACCAATAGAATCGCATCGCATCGCCTCAGTGTGCGGGCTGCCTCAATGTTCCATCAATTGAATACAGCGGCTTTTTAACATACTTTTTGAAAGGAGTTCAAAATTTCTCATTCTTACAGATATTATAGTTCTACCAAATGAGTCTCCATTTGCTATTTTAAATTCTTTAAAAAGATCAATGAAGGTTTTCTCCTTATCATTCAAAACAACCATTGTCAAATTGTAATAATTATTCACAAGTAACTATCCTTCCAGCTATAATTATTGACTGTAGCTATCTGCAAGCAGTCACACCACAATTTCTCTCCCTAAAGAACGCCCATTTTAATTTTCCAAGAATCTTCTCAAAAAAATGCTTTGTGTGAAAACATTTCATCAGTTCAAAAATTGAAATTCTCTTAATGTTTACGTTAAACATGTAAGAACACACCATCTTCGTTCATCTCCAACTATCACGCCTACTCATTTTTTCAAGCACAAGAACATGCTCAGGCCAATGCCTGTTCAAAGCACTATCAAGTTTGGAAATTTAGCAAGCAAAACAAAATATAAAGTGTTTCTGGTCAGTGGGGCTTTATAACTTGAATCCATCAGTTCTCAATCAGACTAAGTAGGCCAATATAAAAATGTCTGTAACAAAAAATTCAAACAAACTACAAATTTTGTGAGTACAACTGACCATCCTTCTCAGCATTGGTTTCAAGTCTGCTCCAGGAACAGAGTAACTGTTCATTGCCTGATTTGATTAAATTACAAAAACATAACTACTCTCAAAAAAGTAGATTCAGTACAAAAACAACACATGTATGCAAACTTGTGCTTAAAACATTTGAAACAAATCTATAACAAAGAGTGAAGAAAATATGCTGAATAAGAAGGTGTTATGCATCATACATTTATTTTTAATACATTTTTGTAAAGAACTCACAATCTGAATATTTTGGGATGAGTGGGCCTGATGGCAGAAGGTTGGGGAGGAACCTTGAAGCTATCTATTGTGAGACACAACCGCCGCTTGTTGGAGAGCTGCGGTAGAGCTTCTGCAAAGAGCGACTTTTTGCCAGCATCATCAGTGGAATCCTGATGACTGTATTGCTTGAGAAGCGTTGTGATGCACTTCTCCATCTGAAATTAATTGAGATAACTTCAAGGAAGAGAACTATATTTATTCAACATGATGATTAAAAGAAGATCCTCCTGACTTGCAAACAATTGAAATTCAATTCTGCACACCCGGCTCTGCTTCAATGAAAGCACAGTACTGGCAGAACTAAAGTATCAATAATTTTAACAGCTGTACACTGAGACTAGTTATTATTATTATATAGAAGAGTTTTAGCCTCCCTCAACCACAACAAAGATGTTCTAAGAGAGGAAGGAGGAAGGCACCATTTAGTATGGAGTTGAGGGAACGTGGAATCTATGCACAAAGTGCACAGAAACAGTAAGCTAATAAAGAAGTTATGAAACAAGAAAAAGTTGAAGAAGAAAGTAGTAGGTGCTGAAAAACAGGACAGCAGTGAACCAAAAAAAGATGGTCCGTAACAAAACAAAACCTATTCTACTTCAACAAAAAAGAAGCCTACCTAACGTTTAGCTCGGGCCCTCACATAGTCCCCCTGGGAGTGCTAATTCCCATAGATACAATAGTTGTATCCCCCTGAGGGGACTGAGACTAGTTTGACATCAAGTGTTCATCAAGTCAATTTTTCAAGTAAACGCACATCTTCACCTAAATAGAAGATCAGCTTTTCATGACCCTTAAGTCATTACAATTCAAAAATATCATCTGATACCAATGAAATGGAAAGATTTAGAGAGCTATGGAGCTATCTAATTCAGACACCAAGCATTTCAGGCTTAAAACCATTTCAAATGACAAAAATATACTATCATTCAAAGGTAACCATAAATTCAATAGATTTATGGTTACCCAATAACCCACCACAATAAGGAATTTCAATATTTAAATACACATATTACCAAGAGTGTAGTAGACTAGCTTGGGAAAGAAAGGAAAGGTATCTTTACATTAATTCAACTTGCATGCACTTGAAAGCCAATGATAACTAAAATATCCTCAGCAAAAGCAATGAGCACAAAGCCAAACCCATATACCTCAGAAGTACGGACCACATCCCAAAGAAGTTGGTAAGATAACGTACATCAAAGAGGGGAAATTTAATTTTCTACCTAAATCAGAATAACAATTTAAACAATTTATCTACCACAAATGATACAGCAATAGATTGTATTCTAAATCTAGTACCATGGACACATTTGAGCATAGCTACATCTGGTCCCAAATAAGTTCAGTGATTTCTAGGGCATTCTATTATTAACACTATCGTAAGGTGTGCAGTTACATTTCACCAAATTTACATAACCTAGGGGCATACTACTCTGATCCATAAATTGGTTCTCCCTTGATTTGATGCATAATTTTTACTAAAAATAGTTAACATGGACCCGATGGGAACAGCATATTCTAGAAAATGATTAAGAGCAGATCTATGTCATTATTCATGGCAACTTACCTTATCAAGTAAAAGTCATACAGCAGAAAAAGAATTGACTTATTACCTTCACTTTCGAATTTTTACTAAAACAATAAATCCTTCCTCTCTACTGTGAAGCTGTTGTGCTATATTCTAAATGAAAGAAGCAAACATTGAAGAATATTGAAATAACTTTCTACTATTTATCACGCATTGAAACAACACTATACAGAACTTTCCCCTATTTAAAATTGCAGACATAAAACATTCTAACTGCTCACGTGACTCCTTGTGATGCTTGTCACAGGATAGAAAGAAATGTACCAAGGCACTCAGCAGCAAGCAACTAACTCTTGCACAAACATGACTCATGTTGCAGAAAAATTAGACCTTTAGGCCCATTTATCCAAAATTCTTGCAACTAATTCTTGCACAAACATGACTCATGTTGCAGAAAAATTAGACCTTTAGGCCCATTTATCCAAAATTCTTGCAACTAATTCTTGCACAAACATGACTCATGTTGCAGAAAAATTAGACCTTTAGGTCCATTTATCCAAAATTGCCCCTCACCTTTGATGTCCCTATAAGTTTTTCAAATGATTTAAAATCTGACATCTCATCTTCTTTTTCTTCAGTGGGTTTTGATGATTTTCCCAAATTTATCTTAGGTTTGATCCCTTTTTTGGGAGTTTTGCGTGTTTTTTCAGGCCCATTCACCAGTTTTTCCACCATCTGCTTAGGCTTTTTTGCCAGGGCCTCAACAGTAGGAGCTTCCTGGTACTGCTTGCGACGTCTCACCCGCACCTGCCAAGGTGATAAATTGTGGTACAAAGTTTTATAACCGAAAATTATCAGTGCCAATAGATAACCACATTTTAAATGCTTTCTAATTAGGAAAATATTTTTTCTAGGTTTCCAATTGGCCAAATTAGATTAGATTTCCAGCAAGTTTAAACCTTCATCGCCAAGAAAGAAGAGGAGAAATCAACATTCAGATTAAAAATGAAGGAATGAAGAAACTGTGCACAAGGCATGTTTGAACACCCTACACATAGAGACAACAAGAAAAGAAGTTTGTGGAACACAATACAAATTGAGAAAAAATAAGAAATGCTGTATGAAAAGACAGCACTGTACAAAAAAATGGTCTGCAACATACCAGAAACCTATTTCAAAAAAGGACGACCTACCTAACCTTCAGTCCAGGACTTCATATCTCTCCCACTGAGTGCCAATTCCCATTGGTGCAATAATTGTATTCCTTAATGAAGATACAAATTAAAGGCAACTAAAATAAATGCCCTGAGATCAATTCAAATTTAAAAATGATCTTCCACTACTTCATATATTGAATATTGAGAGGATGACTATGCCACTAAATTTATACAGAAACCAATTTTTATGGAAGAGGTGCATCATTGTTACTGTATAATTATACATTAGATTATAAGTTAGTTTAAGCCTCCCTCACCACTAAGAAAGTATTTTAATGAGAGAAAGGATGATGGCCCCATTTAGATAGGGTCAAGGAAATGGGGAATCTATGCATAAGGAGTGTTTTTGCACAAATTGCTCATGTACAGAAACAGTAGGGCAAGAAAGTATTTCATGAAACAAGATAAAAATTCAAGATGATAGTATGAGTTGATAAATAAGGCAGAAGTAAACCGAAAAATTTTGCTCCATAGCCAAACAAAAAACCTATTCATTATCAACAACAAGCCTATTCAACCCTCTGTTTGGGACCTCACATTTACTCCCAGAAATTGTAACATGTCATAAAGCATTTATTTAACTAATACAAATTGCAGCAGAATATAATAAAAATGTGAAAAAAATAATAAACAATGAAACACCAAAAATTCTGAGTTGAGAAAAATTAATTTTACAGACAATATCTAGCAACTATGATAGGTACCTATGATCACAAATATCAAGAATTTTATTTTTAGCACAGCATAGGCATGGCCCCCAATATTATGTCTCGTCTGTGCAAAGCACGTCTAGCTTGCTTGGGTCTGAGTCCCTTGTGTGTGCTCATGTCCCTACTAATGATTTTCATTGTTTAGTGAGTCAGTAATAAAAATTTGGAAAAGTGTGCCTTCTACATGTTCATTGTTTATACTATTTCTTGATTTTATGTTAATTAATCAATGATTTAATGGTTTCCTAATGCACTGTATTCATTTCCCTTTCAGTCATAGTTTTCTTTAAATCTTAAGCAGTATTAAATTGTCGCAAATCTAGCCATTGCTCGTTGCTAAAGTCCCATGCAAGACAGCCAATACCTTGCACAATAAAGGACAAAGGCTTTTATTAATTTAACAGAGCCTAAAAAGCAATTATGCTGGCAATTTATGACAAGCGGAGCAATGGCGAGGGTGCTTCACTTCCTTGGCGACTTATATCAGCAAACTTAATTAAATCGTTCGTTTCATCTTCTTGCTCGAGTCCAAAGCCACAGACACGGTTTCGAGCAAGTTGTGGAGGTGGCCGCGGTCTGTTGCCACCTCAGTCTCAACCAGGTTGTCGCCGCGAGTGCATCTAACTTGTGCTATGCGGGTTCTGGCCTCTACCGACCCCTGCATCCGGGACTGCTTGTCCTTGATAGCCGGCTTAAATGGAGATGTATTCGCCTGAATATTTTCTTCGAAGATACTAAGGTGAGCCTCCTTCTTTGTTACGCTTGTCATAGCACTTGCCATTAACTTACAGCGTTCCCTGACCCCTCTATGGGTGTTAGGTAAGTCTATGTCTTCAGTGTTCGTTAATTCGTAAAAGTTAAGCCGCACGGTCGGGCGGCGGGACAAAATACCACTTATTTTATATTTACATTTATGAATTTTAAATATAATATAAATAATATAATTATATTATATTTTCTTGGTGTAACTTCATTTTTCACTTTTGCTTGTACACATTTTGTTGCCTAGGGCTAAGATTTACTTTGTGTTGAGCATGATATTTTCTCTTGGCACATTGGATCTTTCATTTTGATTTTACCCCCAAATTGAGTTTTCTTCTTTTAATTTTACTCGACTTCAAGACTATTTGATAATGGAATATTCCTTCCGAGGAACGTCCAGCCACAATCAAGAAAATGGCTACCACATTTCTTGTACAGGATCTTAATCTATGAAATTTGGCATACGTATGCATTTTTAACATATTGAGTACGGTTGTGTGGTCGCTACAGTTAGTTTGGTTAGGTTAGGTTAGAAGAAGTTGTAGTGAAAAACTTGCATTACTGCTCAAATACATTTTTCATTTTTCTAAAAAGTGTAAAGAATACAATTGAACCATAATATGTTTCCTTATAATCAAAAGTTTATTTTGTAAAAGGCATCAAATTAGTTGATATGTTATTTGTATATTCCAGTACATAAATGAGCAATTTACCTTGTGGTACACATGTGTACGTGGTCAACGTGTTGAAATACCCAGACTTTTTCCTATTTTTGAAATAATTACGGAGACAATGAGGGAAAAAATAGGGTATTTTCAAAAGCTATCTCCTCCAAAGTTTATTATTGTAGAGCAATGTGTGCGCATTGAATGCGCTGAGTTGCTGCATGGCTGGACGTGGGCACGTTTTAAAACTCGCAATAGTTAATTTTTCATGAAATTTCATTTTTTTCAAAGTTGTGAATTTTTCCGTAGATTTTTCAATGTAACTAAAAAATAACTATGCATTATGAATGGAACCCCTGTCCAGCTGTGCAGCAACTTGTTGTGCATTCAATGAGGCCTAAATCATTGCTCTACAATAATAACTTTCAGAGGAGATAGCTTATGAAATAAAATACCCTATTTTTCCCATCTTTAACTGTTCAGGAAGCGCATTTTTCTACCCAGAAATAGGTTTTTTATCTGCAAGCTATATTGCTTGGAAAAATAGACGAAGTTGACATTCTGAAAACTATCTAAACATCTGAATATCTTTTCTTGTAAGTTTTTTGTGCTTCATTGAAGGAACCAGCACTACAAGGTGTATCACAGAGACGTATCATAGATATGTATCACTGCTCCAGGAGCGCATGCTGCAGCGCACTTCTCGATGCGCTCATCCTCTTCCCCCCTTCGGTTCCCCCTCTCACGGAGCAAAGAACATTGTGTAGCTTTGCTAGATTGTAAGCTAAGGACTTCTGTATTGAATAGAGCAATAAAACCAAAAAAAAAAAATTTTAAGGGGCATGGCACATGAACTTGCTGAGCAGCGCTGGCTGCTGATAGGACCCCTCCCCCTTTCCAACCCCATTTCCTCCACTTAAGATGCTAAGATTGTTCTGAAACTTAGACAGATCGTGAATTAAGTATATCTCTAGCAAATAAAACAATAAAAATAAATTAAATATTTTCCGGAGTTGACTGGACGTTCCCCTTAAGTTGCTTTTTTGAATTTATTACTTACTGATTTGATTCAAGTTTTTATGTCATACTCATTTTTCTTAGTCTATTATTCTGTTATGTTTCATTTTTAGTCAATGCATTTACTTCATTTAGCATAAATTCATTCCAAGCACGATTTTTTTTTCTTACTTTACTTTGAAGTTAAATTTTCAGAAATCCAAATGAACTGGCATGGTTTATGTTCTTTCCTTCTGTATTTAAATCTTGCATTATTTTTTCTTTTTGGTCAGCTTAATATAGGTATAGTTTGCTTCTCTTGATTTTCAACCTTCCATTGATCCAAAGCCCTGTCATCTGTTTCTGTCTCACCAAACAACTGTTCCACAATAAATCTCCCTCATTTTCTGAAACAATTCTTATTATTCCTGAACTGTGCGGCTAGAAATAGCTATGTGTAATGATGGGTGAATGCTAGTCCCTTAGCATCTTACAGGAGGGTTCAATGAGAACATGAAATAGCAATAAAAAATTCATCCCCTAATGAGATACAATTTTGAAAAATGATATTCCTTCCATATAAACTTTCAATGCACTGTAAAATTTTCATACGTTCAACTACCAAATTTCTTGTACACAGATAAAATGCAAATTACATGATCATATTCTGTACTGAAATATTGTCCACATAAAATTTATGAAGATCCTTAGACTAAAGCTACAGCACAAATCCATGGAGCTCAAGATATTGAGTACATTCTGAGCTTATGAATGACTGAAGCAATTAAAAATAACAGTCAAAACACTGGGGAACATTTGTAAACTATGATGAGAAGACATTGTGGAATGAGGCCTAGGCTATGTCAGATAACATTTGTAACAAGTAGATGGCAAATAACACACAGAAAACAGATTTATAGATACATTAAACCTTTCATTAACCTAAAATACTGCTACCATTGTGTAAAAACTATTGTGCATTAGAGCCCTAAAGAATATCAGCTAATTAACAGTTAACTCAAAAGTGATTAATATTTTTTTGAATGAAATGTTTAACAAAAGCTCACTGCAACAAGAATTACACTTGCAACAAATGTGATTTAGGACTACCACAAGCACTAATAATGGTGGCAATTCTGAACAGCTTTGTGTTTACACGTGTCTTGTTGTACATCTAGTCAATTATGAATAACTAACATCAGCTCAACTTCCAGCATGGCCACAAAATGGGGATACAACAGCCCCAGAATTTTTCTACTTGGTTCCTGTCTGGGGACTTAGATGGCCAATCTCAATGGCTGACATACAGTCGTACCTCGGTACTCGACCGTACCGGTACTCGGTACTCGAGTACCTCGGTACTCGACCGTACCGGTACTCGGTACTCGAGTACCTCGGTACTCGACCGTACCGGTACCTCGGTACTCGACCGTACCGGTACCTCGGTACTCGACCGTACCGGTACCTCGGTACTCGACCGTACCGGTACCTCGGTACTCGACCGTACCGGTACCTCGGTACTCGACCGTACCGGTACCTCGGTATTCGACCGTACCGGTACCTCGGTACTCGACCGTACCGGTACTCGAGTACCTTGGTACTCGATCGTACCGGTACTCGAGTACCTCGGTACTCGACTAGCCGAGTCAACCCGAACACGCTCCTCGGCCAGCGGGTAAGTATCTGTTAGACTCGGACCGCCAGCGGAGTAAGACGTACGCAGTTTGTTCGAGTATTTCTTCCCAGATTTAAACTTTTCCGTGTTGCTCTAGCTCTAGGAAAATTGGTTTCGGTGTTCGAACATATCGGTGTTCGAACAAATCGGTGCTCGACCACCACCTCAGAACGGATTTTGGTCGAGCACCGAGGTACGACTGTACCTGGAAAGATGGTCATGTAAATTAATGACAGGTCTAGCCCTATGCTCATTGCAGTTGTCACCTGGAAAGATAGGCAAAGCAACATGCCTATCTTCAATGAGATATAGCAAAAAGGGCAGAACTTTGCTACCTTGCAGCTCCTCATAGCTATGCTGGTTCAGTTTGATCAATACTTCAACTGAAGGATCCACTTGAGTGTACAGTGATGCCAGAAAGAAACTTTGCCATGCCAAATTTTCACTAACTTGTAAATTACACTGAATTTAAATTAGTGTAACAAGCTATATACCATTCAATTCAACATCATTTTATCATATATATATAATCAGCATTATCATACATGTTTTTCAAATAACTTGAGCAAATGTTTGTGTTAGTTCTTAAAAGCCAAAATAAAAAACTGAGCATATTGTTAAAACGTTATTTTATTTAATATTTCATTCACAATTGCCTTTCTGGGATTTGACACCTTACAATCTCTGACATTTCCCCAATTAGTTTCTATCAGAAGGTGTCAAACATCCCCCATGCTGTAGTCACACTTCACTTTAATTAAGGAGAGCGTCCCCCATATGCATCCAGGATTTTGAGAAAATTTGAGAAATTGGAATTATTGCTGCTATAGGAGGAATAAGAGGTCAGGTACATCCTGTGAAAAAATGAGACTCGTACGTTCACTCGTTCGCCCGCTACGGGGGTTTGAAGAATGGGGGGGGAGGGGAGAGGGAAGCGGTATTTCATCATGTTACACCTCCAACTTGGCTGTTTCTTCACGGCGCGACGTTGCTATGCCATTTCCTATGTCTCTGTATTACTCCATAATGATTTCAAAGGTCTAACTCGAACCAAATTTTTTTTAAAAACTTTTAATTAAAATTGTTTATGTTTCTTTGTTTTGCTTATAATGTAAACAATGGACTTTGGGGTTTCAAAACGCATCTCCTCCTACAGTTTTCAAGCTACAGTAATGATTTTGACATCATTGGATGCGGAAATAAGAGGACTTTTCAATGAGTTAAAATTGATTTCCCAAATCATTCATTTTCAAAAGTTATGGTGTCATGAATCCGCATTTTTAGAAAAAAAAATTTGCTCTCGATTTTGTTCATTTTTTTTATATTAAAATTGGAAATTTGGAAAACGGCATTGGACTCAATGAAATGTCCACGTCTTTCCGCATCCAATGATACCAAAATTATCACTTTTACTCAAAAACTGTCGGAGGAGATGCATTTTGAAAAACCCCCCCAAAAATCTCGTTTTCTATGAATATCTCGTTTTCTATGAATATCTCGTTTTCTATGAATATCTCGTTTTCTATGAATATCTCGTTTTCTATGAGGAAAATCGCATTTTTTCACATATGGCAAATGATTCCCAATTGCATTTTCTATCAGTATACCAAATTTCATTACTCTAGGTTCAATAATAAAAAAAAAGGTCCGTATGGGGGACGCTGTCCTTAAAGCCTAAAGTTAAGGGGAGCTACTACCCTATACTTTACCTAATTTACCAAATTTTCAACTTTCACTATTCATGTTTCTATTGCATCAAGAGGAATGAAAATGCCTACAGATATGTGAAATTGAATTGTGAACACATTTTGTTCTATAAAATTTATTGAAATTTGCAATAGAAAAAAGTTAGTGTGCAAACATTAGAAATAATATATATACTTGCGCTTTTCCCACTCTACGATTTTTTACGTAGAAACGCGATTGTGGTCTCATTCAACACAGAAGGACTGTAGATACCTTGTAACAAAGGATTTTTTTTTAATTTCGAAATAGAAAAAAAGTTGTTACACATGTTAAACAATTAGAATTTTCTATAGCAAAAATCAAAAATTTTCAAAGAAGCAAATGTGTTCAGAATTCAATTTTACATATCTGTATTCATTTTTGTTTACCTAGTTGCAATATAAATGTGTGAGCTGAGAATAGAGAAATAATCTAGGATTTTTCTGGGGAAGAAATTTTTCGAACAGATGTAACAATTAATTTATCTCTAATTAGAAATTCAAAAAATCCTTCGTTACGAGGTTCCTACAGTCCTTCCGTGTTGAATGAGACCACAACCGCGCATTTACGTAAAAAATTGTAGAGGGGGTAAAGTTTTGCGCTGGTATTTATATTTTTTCATTTGTTCGTTCAAGACCTTTTTTTCTATTGTGAAAATCAAAAAATTTTATAGAAGAAAATGTGTTTACAATTTAATTTTACATATCTGTATGCATTTTTGTTCCTCTAGATGCAATAGAAACGTGAACAATGAAATTTGAAAAATTCGGTAAAATTAGGTAAAGTACAGGGTAGTAGCTCCCCTTATCAAGACTATTGGTGTCTTTACAGAACTGGTGCTTGATACAGTGCCAAATGCTTTCAATTGGATTAAGGTCAGGTGACAGGGCAGGCCAATTCAAACATAAAATGCAATGCTCCCAGAGGAATCTCTTCCAAATTATCAAAATATGGCCCAAAATGCTCAGCAACATGTCAATGTGTTTTGTTGAATTAATTTAACCTTGCAGTTAAACAAGAAGATGCTGGACCATGAGCACTGATAACTAACTCCCCATGCCAGGACAGAATTGTCCCCACCTTTCCACCTTGAGGTGTTGGAACTGTACACCTGAAAAGACATTCCTCACCTCTCTTTCATCAAACATATTACATCTTGTCATTACTTAACCTATTGAACTTGCTTTTGTAGCTAAAAAGCACCATCTGCCACAACGAGGCATCAAAATCTTCACGACTACTGACGAATTCTACACGGCGCTTCCCGTTCTTCCCTAATATCATTGATTTGCATTTTGCAATGCAACTGCTTGGCTTAAGGGGGACGTCTACCCAAAATCAAGAAAATGGCTGTAACGTTTGTTGTATCGGATCTTAGACTAAAAAAAATTGGCTCACGTATGTATTTTTGGAAATGAATAGGGGTCCTCTCTATAACTTTTTCCCACTCTCAACATAATTTTGAAGAAAATGGGGGAAAGGGTAGGGATAAGTGTGTACTTTTCAAGAGACGTATTCTCAAAAACTACTTATTGTAGAACAATGACTTAGGTGTCATTGGAAGCGCAACAAGTTGCTGCATAAAGAGTCGGAGGATTTCGTTGATATTCAGGATAATTTCTGAGTTACACAGGTTAATTTGTTGTAAATAAATACAAATTTGAAGATAATTGGTCATTTTTACAAAATGACTAACTTTCTTTCTATTGAATCTAGATCAATGAAAATTGGCAAGCATATGTATTTTTAGAAATAAACAGGGGTCATTTCAATAACTTTCTCCCATTTTTGCCATAATTACGGAGATAATGGGAGGTAATGGGTGAAAATGAGGGGGTTTGAGGTTATTTTTGAAAATCTATTTTCTCCTAGAGTTTTTATTGTACAGCAATGATTTAGGTATCATTAGACGCGCTAAGAGCTGCTCTATCTACGGACATGAGATTTTTTTCAAATCATAATAATTTTTCATTTCATTAAAAAATATATGGAAAAAATGATGCCTTTTTCAAATTTTTTTTCAAATTTGATAATAGCTGAACTATTTTGAAATTTAACGTAATCCTCCGACTCTTTATGCTGCAACTCATTGCGCATCCAATGACACCTAAGTCATTGTTCTACAGTAAGTAGTTTTTGAGAAGACGTCTCTTGAAAAGTTTGCACTTTTTCCCCCCGTGTCCCTCATTTTTTCCAAAATTATGTCAAAATTGGGAAAAACTTATAAAGATGACCCCTATTTATTTTCGAAAATACATATGTATGCCAATTTTCATAGATCTAAATTCCATAGAAAGAACGTTTTAGCCATTTCATTAATTTGTCAATTTCTGGATAGACATCCCCCTTAAATTCATTCAATCTATTCTTACTCAATGAAAAAACACTTTTCAACAAGGCCACATCCTGTGCAAAACTGAGAAACAGTTTTAAATCTCTGAGGCGGTGATCTTCAAGGCACATTCTTTCCTGTTAGAAGTAACTCTAAAGCTTCCAGATTTTGGACAATCTCAAACACTGCCACTGTTCTGATGCCTTACTACAATCAACCACTCAGTTTTTGAACCACATTTGAATTTTGCGCATATTCCTTAATTGGACAATCCATTATTATGGAGTTTAACAGGTATAGAAATTAGATATGATAGTTTTAGCCTCCCTAAGCACAACAAGGGCATTCTTAAGAAAGGAAGGAGGAAAGCTTTACTAAAGAATGGAGTTAGGAGAACACAGAATATATGCACAAACTGCATAAAAACAGCAAGTTGAGAAAGAAGTTCATGAAAATGAGTAGAAGCAGGAATTATTAGGTACTGAAAAATAGGACCAAAGTGAACCAAAAAAATGTGGTTTGTTATACAACAATAAAAACTTATTCTATTTCAACAAAAAGGAAGGCCAACCTACAGCTTGGGACCTTACATATTTCTTTCTGAGAGTACTAATTCCCATAAATAGCAGAGTTGTATTCCCCTCAGGGGTATGAAGCCTAATAAGCTTCTCACCATCACCAAGAGAGTTTGAGGTTTTGTAAGTAAATTTTATTTGGTTATAATACTTTTGTGCCCAACTTACAAACACCATTGGTTGGTTCTGAACAGCTGTTTGTGAGTTGTTATCTGATCATTTTTTGTCTGTAATTAGCAACTAAGGGTATTTAAAATTTTTTATATACTGTACATTAATAAGTTGAACAAAGAGATATAAAAGAAAAAAGATGTAAGATCAAAAATTTAAACAAGGAGGATAATTTATGAAAATAATAACTAGGACAATAAATGTAATTTACCTTTAATATACATATATAACATCATTCAGCATGCATTCCTATCTCTGAATGTTTGTAACCTGAATGTTTGTGAATAGGGAAGCCAGTATATAGGCATGTGTTCACAAAATGAAAATATTACAATTACCACTATCAAACAAAACACAGCAATACCATTATAAATATAGAGCTCAATTTCATGGTCAGTATCTACAGAATTATTGATCTGCTCATCTTAACATTTTCTTATTTGTAACATTCAGCAGTACACTAACAAATAATATATTTTAAACTTCATTACAGCTGAGTAGTGCTAATGTAGTAGAAATACTAGTGATGTACCAATGTATCGGTATTGGCAAGTATCGCTCATTTTTACTGGTATCAGTATCGGCAAAATCCGGCCGATACTTTACCGATACTCTCCCATAATACGTATTTTATCATAAAAATGAAAGTCATAAATCATTAGAGTAAAAGTATAATCAAATAAAGAGCCTATTCACACCTAGTAAATTAGTTAGCTAACTGTTGAATTGCAGTGTTTAATCAGGCCCGCTAACTGGATTTATTACTTTGAATTCCCGATGAGTCACGTACGGTCAGTGAGTGAGAGCTATGTTCCATGAATAGTTGAACACAGTAGCGACACAAAATTATTATACTTTTACAACTAAAACCTATATAGTTTGACCCAATATCCATTTCTCAAAGTATACGACAGGCTAACAAAAATCAAACCAATTAAATAAAGTTGAAGGTGCATTTTAAAGTTTTTGTAAATTTAATAAAGAAGTAGCTGAAAATTCAATTTTAATTTAGCTTGTGAATCGTCAAATATCAAGAAGCTAAAAATTTTATTTTAATTAAGCATGTAAATTGCCGTGCATCACGAATCTTGCATTTTTCTTCTATTTTAAGACATTTGAAAAATTCACGAACAATCTTATAGTTGGTTGCATGTTAGCGAATCTTCTCGGTGTTGGGGCCTATCAAATTTTAATGTTTTCATTTCGCCAAAGTATGTTTTTTGGTGTGGAAAACACGAAAATGATATTAATTTTGCGGAGAAATTTTTCATCAAGTGTTATTAACATAACCTAACCAAGGGCATAATTTCAAACACCTCACTGTTAATCATAGTGCAAACTTCGTGGACCCTGCAACAGGTGCACACACTCAAATGATTGAGAGTGTATGGCATAGTCTAAAGATGAAAAAAACGTCAGGGAGGCACTCACCAACATATGATAGATTCTTGTCTGTGTTAGTTTGCATGGCAAAAACGCACCGAGAAACAGCAGTTTTTTTTATATAATATTAATGGATTTGAGCTTAATAAATGATTTCTCTACAAACTGGTTATCATTTTTGTGTTTTTCACACCAAAATACATACTTTGGCAAAAAAAAACATTAAAATTTGACAGCCTCCCAAACCGAAAAGAGCCGTGTTTGCTTCTGCACATTGTGTGTTAGTACATACATTTACTGCTTGCATTCATGCTGCTGTTTCTGAGACTAAATGCTACATTCTATTATTTTACGCCTGTTAATGGAGAAAATTTTTATTTATAATCAAATTTAGTTGGAAAATAATCTCAGTTGACAAATAAAGATTGCTAAACAGTGAATACATATTTGTTCATACATGCTAATTACGGTATCACACAACAATAGAGCGGAAAGATGACGCAATCAAAGAACTTTGTGAGGGAAACGACTCAAACTATGATACTGGACTGCAGTGTTGCCAACTTAGCATTAAAGTACGAATCTATCACCTAGCAGGAAAAATAGCAATAAAATGCAAAATCTAGCATTTTACAGGGCGATTTTACCATTATTTTAAATTTAGCCATTTTCAATTGCTTTATAGCCTCTATTTGTTGACTCATGGTGACTCAACGACTCCTTGAAGTTTCGTCCAAGCCTAGTTGAAGTTTCGTCCAAACCTAGTGGAAGTTTCGTCCAAACCTAGTGGAAGTTTCGTCCAAACCTAGTTGAAGTTTCGTCCAAGCCTAGTTGAAGTTTCGTCCAAACCTAGTTCGATTGTTTTTGTCCACTTTTGAAACCAGTTACTTTAAGAGCTAGTCTATATTACGTCGCAATACGATTAGAAACACTTATCTATCGAATGGATTTTATTTCGTTTTTTTCTGAACAATATAGTTAACAGAGCAAGAGCAGCTTTATTATTCTTAATCAAAAACTTTATTGTCAATATTGTTATAGTATTAGATACATTAGTGAATAATTTTTTATAACACCCATGTAGGGCTTAAAATGGTTTTATTTAACATAATTGTAAAAATATCGGTAACGGTTGTAGTATCGGTATTTCCATCAGAGTATCGGTTTCAGCCCCAAAAATGATATCGGTACATCACTAAGAAATACTCATAACCAAATTTTAGATGTGCAATTACATATTAACTGAAATATAAGTACTTGAAGTACCATTCTTATTATACATTTTAATTCATCATAATAAACTACTAAAAGATATGATACAAATCCTATACTCTAATGAGCAATAGTATGTTTATTAAAAATTTAAAGGCAAAGAATAAAATTCTAAACATTTTTGAACATTTTGGGATAAATCTCGCCATCAGCTGAAAAACACACGACATGAAAATAAATTGACTAGTTACAGACACCAACGGTTTATGACATTCTAATGAATTAGATTGAATTGCACAATGGAAAAGAACTAGATATATCATTTAGTGCTGGTCTACCCTTTAGAATATGCAGTGATTCTAAAACGCAAACATCAGTGAAATTTTACCCCTGCCCTATGATTGAAAAATTAATGTTGGAGATTATTTAACTGCAGTTGTCTGCATGAATACGGATTGCAGAATGGAATAGTCATCCCAGCCTTGATCCTGTGCGGTAGCTGACCCCCCCATGCTCAGCAATCCTCTGTCGTATGGTATGACCGGTACAATCGACGTGCCTGGATGCACGCTGTGCTCAACTATATTCATAAATAATTGAGGATCGCATTGAGTGAAACTTCATAAACAATATTCATAAACAATTGAGGGTTGCAGCAACTTGATGTTAAAACTGTTTACTGTACAGTTTTAACATCAGGTTGCTAAGCATTAACTACTATGAAACATGCCATTCAGCAGCAAAATGGCAGAGCTCCATCCAGGGTTGAACATCAGGGAACTTAATTATGACCACTATGGCACCTCAGAACTAGGAGTAGCAGTCTAGCAAATTTTCTTAACTATTTCTATAGTACCTCAAAATCATAATTGGCATCTCAATTTTGATCAATAATGATAATAAATAAGTTGTTAACATGTTTTATCATGGAACAAATCACAAAATGTTAATTTAGTGCAGCTTTCCTATTTATACTAGATGAATGAACTATGATTTGAAAGAGAGTTGTCATCCATTGCCGACAACATTCTTCACGCTATTGAATTGGCGTGACTCGCTTATCATGGTCAAAAGGAACGTAAAAGGAACTGAACTCTTGTCCAAATGATTACATTTCATATTTAAAGATAATTTTACACAATAATTCTTTCACTAATTGGACTAAAATTAACTTCCATCAGAAACAAGAAAGAAACTTTCAGCATTACGAAGAGGAAACTTTTCCAGAAAAAAACATTTATAGTTGCAGTAAATCGTCATCGTTTCCCGCATACCAACGTGGATAGAATAAACTTCAGTCCTTCCAAAGGAAGATAATAGCGTTTCAGAAAAAAACACTCGCTGGAGAGAAGTGAACTGCAAATAAATTCCTCTGATGGCATTGCAATGTTTCTCTCCTGCTATAGTAACTTGGCAGTGTGCATGCATTGTAATAAAATAATGCTAAATTGAGGATGTGATGATAAATTGCAATGTGATGATACATTTAAAATTGTAATCTAAGGCATTTGCTATGAAATAGCTGAAATGTATATTAAATTTTTCTGTTAAGTTGCACTTAAAATTGTTTGATATTTAGGTTTGCATTGAAGTATATAGTAAGAGAATATTTGTCTTTGAATAAGAATTTGATAGTTATAAAGTTGATGATATTTTGCCAGCCAATTTAATGACTTTGAATTAAACATTCATTAGGAATTAGAATATATAAGTTTAAATCATGACTTATTCATCTGAAATCTCACATTAGTTTTTAAAATTTTCTCCAATTTTCTAAAATCACGTTTTAGTTCATCGGAAATTTAAAAAAGAAACCACTCTAAAGTAAGCAATCTGAAATTGCAGCACAAGTCATTAAAAGCTAATTGAGAACAATTTTCTTCCTGTGCTTACGTATGGGAATACATTCCTCTTATTGACTAATGAAGATCAAGTACACAAAAAAAAACAATTATGCCAACTATGCTATGTATCCCACAGGCACTTGCATCCAGTAAAGTTGAAACCAAATAAAATGTAATTGTTATTTAGTGAAAAAGTTTGAACATTCACAAGTTTTTGCTGGATGTTTACTCATAAAATTCAAAATAAAAAATTCACAAGATATTTATATAAAAAGATTTATGTATACAATACCACAGCATTGCACAGAACTTGTAAAAATCAAAAAGAAATCTTGCGCAAATTCACTACGCAATGGTATCCAGATGGCCACTACTGAGAGAATAAATGAGCAAAGGAGGTAATAAAGAGGTTTAGGGGGTGGTGGGTATGCGTGGGAGGAACCATGCGAGTCCTTTGTGAGATGCTGTTGTTAAATTTAAGCCCAAGAAAAAGCAATCACAAAGCGCAGCGTTAGACTTGTCCACAAAAAATGTGCGCCAGGGAGGGAAATTCAAGTTTGTAACCCACAAAAATTTGTAACCTGAGGTACCACCGTAGTTTGTTCAAAGTCGTTAATTTAGATAAGGAGCGTTTTCTTATCAAAATTTACTATTGTTTTTCATTTCAAATCATTCATTTCTTTGTCACATGCAATTGGCTTCTACTTCTTGATAGCATTATTAGTAAAAACATTTGTTAATAAATATGCTATTGTATGTAATGGTTTCTTTGCTCACCCTTAGCTCTTAGAACAGTCTCATCTTACCGTATGTAAACAGTCAATTAGTATCAAAATTAGTATTGTTTGCACTGACACATGTAGCTGTTAGTTGTATACCCTTAATTTATAAAGCTTTCTGCATCATATTTTCCTAGGCTTACGTGCTACAATTGACTGAAGAACTGAAATATGAATGAACAAGTGAAACCGTCGCTAAAACATGACCAAGCAAATGAAACATGACCAAGCAAATGAAACATGACCAAGCAAATGAAACATGACCAAGCAAATGAAACATGACCAAACATAATTTAAACTGAATGAACCATCATCAAAAAAGGACTGGATATGATTTATAGATGTTGAAACACATTTGATGATTAGAGGTTTAAGGAACAATGTATGGCAACACTCTGAATTCATTGTTTTAAGTCTGCGCTGTGTAAACTTACAATGTTATACATTTTCATGAAGCCCATGCAAATTGACCAGCTATTCAAGACTTACCTTAGTATACATATGAAGATGTAAAAATTTACTTTCAAAGAATAATCCTTTTTTAGCAGACGTTACACGTTTGTCCAACTAATTCATGTTCAAGGACTTTTGTGGCATTAAAGATTAGTGTGCACGCAAGTCCATCAAAAATAAAGGCATGGATATTCTAATAGTTTGACACAGCACATATATATTTAAATGGTGGAAAATATTGTCATATAGCATAACTTTCTAAATAATGGTGTTATTTGTTTTGGTAGTAACAGTCTCTGCGATACAGGATGCACCATCTCTTGAATTTATCCTTTCTAGAGCTTTTGCATGCCCACAAAAAAACTAATGTATCTGTTATGATGATACTCTCAAGTTCAATACACTTCACCAGGTGAGGTTATGAAACTTATTTCTCTAATGCTCTCATTACTATTATGATCTGTGACAGGAAAAAATATTTTTAGCTACTCGATGATAGCAGTAACGGATTTCTCTATTTCACTAATGAGTTGTAAGCAACATTATTACAAAAATAATGTATTCCTTGCACAACTTTTTTCTGAAATGTGTACTTTTCTAAAAGGTTATATTATAAAGAACCAGCTTTAAAATGTGAAACAAAAGTGTTTCACCCATAATATCAACCTTAGTAAGTTGTTTGACTTCATTGCTACCTTTAGTGCGTTCTTCAACTATCATAACTATTACGCTTGGCATTGACATCTTCTCTGGGAGATTTTTCTTTGAGTGGCGCTACATTGCGTATAATGGTATGTGTCAGTCCGATCTCAAAGGTTGTGAGATAGAATTGAGCTTGCAAAATTTTTTAATATCGATGATGTGATTCAGTAGGTTCTTTATTGCTAGTATTTTATTTTCACAAATTTAAGATATAGGTAAAGGATACAAAAATTAAATTAAGTCCTATTATTAAGCTTCAGGGAATGGACATTCAAATGCCCATTATATGAAGGATATACATTTTTTGGTCAATATTGTATTTAATGTTGTCAACGATTTCAATAATTTCACTGCCACATATGGGAAACCTGGGAGATTTAAAGACGTTTTACATGAATAACATTGTGCTTGCAAATGCTTAGTTTTAGAGATATAACATAAATAACGTTCAGGTAAGAATAGCATTAACGGAAGTTTTGATATAGCTCTTCCAGTATATGGCGGATATGGAACATGTGCAGTCATTATGGTGGGACAAAACCATTGGTGTCGGTATGGCTAAGTTAAGTTATTTTAGGGTTTCTTGGGCTAGTTTATTTAACTAATCTAACTTTACCTAACCTATCGTCATGTCAATACCGTATTTCAGCTTATTTACGTGTCCGTTTGTTCAATTTTATGTATGACAGACCTGTAACTTCAAAGTTATAAGCATCAAAAATTGTGCATTTGTGAGCACAATGTCATTTGTGTAAAATGTCTTAAAATGTCTCCAATTAATTAAATTTTGTAATGAAATTATATAAGTCATTGACAACATTAAATTCAATATTGACCAATTTTTCTTTGAAGGTCACACAATTCATTATTTCCAAAGAAAATATTATGGTCAATATCGGGTTTAAAGCGATCACGGAAATTACGAATTCCATTCCAAAGAATCATTAAAGAAACACATTTAAAAACGTTTTACATAAATGACATTCTGCTCGCTGATGCGTAATTTTAGAATTATTCAACTTTGAAGTTATAGGAACGTCGTATATAAAAGTGAAGGAACGGACAAGTAAATATGCAGTAATACGGTATTGACGTAACGATGAGTGAGGTTAGAGTA